>JAQQSZ010006570.1:0-13555 GCA_028646595.1 Phalanger gymnotis
GTGATTCCATGGAGTGTATTGTCTGAGGGGTTTTCTTGGCCATCAAGATGCTGGAGTGGTTTTTCATTTCCTTCTCCTGTGGATTAAGGCAAACAGAGGTTAAGTGACTAGCCCCGAGTTACACGGCTAGTGAGTGTCGGAGTCAATACAAAAAAAAGTTTCCCGTTCATGTGAGATCCCTTGTAGGGAAAGAAGAATTAGCCACTGGAGGACATCAGAAAAGGCCTCTTGGAGGTGGAAGCTTGAGCTGAGCTTTGAAAGAAGCTAGGGATGCTGATATGTGGGGGTGACAAGCACCCAGCATCAAATAACAAACACAGCCCCAGAAAACCCCCAACGCCACCCTTTAATTCAGGTGACAAGTCAGCCATGTATATTTCATAACTTCATAAATAATCAACCAGGAAAGGTGACTCTGATCAAAAGGAGGCAGGCGCCGTTAAAGCCCTCCACGAAGTCTGCTTATTTTTGATGCATGATGTGAAGGCAAACAGCAAGAAAAACAAATTAATTTTATTTTTAGCCTAGCCAAGTTGTGGCTGCATTTCAGAGCTAGATTTTTAAGATCCCATGGATGCGACTTTCTGTTTATAAAGTGGTACCTTATTTATTTTACTTTTTTCCTATTTTTTTCTCTCTGCCATAATATTGGATTCCTAAGGATTGTGAGTGGGAGAATTAGGGGTGGTGTCCAGTAGTCCTATTTCCCTAAGAAGCTCTGCAATCTTCTAGTATCAGCTTCAGTGCTACCACCTGAATGAGGTCCTTTCCTTGATTGATCAATCAATAAAAAAGCATGTATTAAGTACCTACTATGGATCAGGTATTAGGCTAGGTGGTGGGGAGAGAAACACACTAATGATCAGCCTCTGCCCTCAATAAGCTTACATTCTATTGGGGCAAATCACCTTAATGCTTTTTAATTTAGTAATAGGTACCTCCTTCTCCCCCTCCCCATTATTTTAATCACCTATAACAAATATTTTATTTATAACTGTTGCTGTTCTTGTTCCACTGCACCCACCCACCCTTCCTGCCCAGTGACTTGTTTTGTTCTTCTGTTCTTTCATCTTTACACTCTTACCATAATGCATAGCACTTAATTGGTTTTTAACAATGCAAGCATAGTATTCTACAAGGCACATAGTAGGTATTAGTGAAAGTGTGTTGACTTTAATTGTGTTGAATGTAGTCTTACGGAAATTAAATTGGTCTAGTCCCCAAATATTAGAAGAAACAGAGCTTAGTGGGTTTTAGGAAGGTATCCATATGTGCCATGTGAATGTTTATTAATCTGTGATACTGAGAGAAAGCAGGGTAAAATAAGGCCTTGGGGAAAGGGAAACTCCTTTGTTTATTTGCTTTCCCCATCCCCTACTTAAAAAAAAAGTTTTATTAATATGTTTTGAGTATTACAAATATTTCCAGGTTACTTCCTCCTGTGGTAGATTTTTCTTGTAATAAAGGGAAACAATTAAGCAAAACTAACAATACAGGAACCTCATCTCAAAGTCCATATAACATCACACACCTGTACCTCCCCCTCAAACATCTCCATTTTAAAGTATTGTTTTTAATTAACAGAAATGTATATTCTCTGCCACATCACTCCATGCCCCACTGGGTGGAGGAGGGAGGAAGAGTGAGGGGGTCAGGAGGAGGGAAGGAGGAAGAGGGGTAGGGGGAGACAGAGAAGAGTGTGTGTGTGTGTAGAGGGGAGAGAGAGAGAGAGACAGAGACAGAGACAGAGACAGAGACAGACAGAGATGGCGGGGCAGGGGACAAATACTTTGTAAAAAAAGTTTATAATCAAGCAAAACAAATTCCTTAATTGGACATGCTCAGAGTAACCATCTTGAATCCAACAACATCTGTTGTTTTTAACTCCTGAAAAGAAAAATGTAGTTTGTTTCATCACTGGCCCTTTGAAATTATGGATGGTCATTGCATCAGTCATAGTTCTTACAGATTTCATGATTGTCTTTCCAATGTTGTTGTTTTCGTACACACTATTCTTTTGTTTTTGCTCATTTTATTTCTCATTTTTTTTATTTGTGTCTTCAATATTGGTCCTTTTAGGAAAGTCACTTAACCTCTCAATGTCCCTTAATGTCCCTTGGCAGTATCTCTAAGACAGGGTGTCCCAAAAGTCTTAGTGGAGTTTTAACTGTAATAATAGTTTACTTTGAAAAACAGTTGCCAATGTACTTTGATCCAGGTTCTTTCCTTATATGAATCATAGGTCTAGGAAGGAAAAATATAGATGATGCATTTAAATATACATATGATATACATAAATGTATATATATACATATGTGTGTGTGTGTGTGTGTGTGTGTGTGTGTATGAAAGACAGGGACCATATCTCAATTATCTTTTCATCTCTAGCTACTCGCCTTGCGCTAAATTCTCACTTAAAATTGCTAATGAAAGAATGAATTAATGGAAAGAGTTTGTATGTGGTCTACGTGAAGATAATTGTGCCAACCATGGATTTTTCTTTCTTTTAAGACATTCAGTAGAGGATGTGGTTAAGCCTAGACTTGAAACACGGTTGTTATTTTTAATAACATAAGTAAATGCAAAGGAGGAAATTGACAAAAAAGAACCATTTAAGGTAATTGATTTGTGTGTCTTTGAGAAACAGACAGCAAGGTGGAGTAAATGACTGCAAGGCTGGTTTGGGCCATTTTGGGGGTAGGGGCACAACTCAGCAGGATTTTCCGGTGAATAGCAGCAAAGGATTCTGGGCGTGAGCAAGACTTTGTTTCCTGATTGGCTCTTTTCAGCAAATAAGTTTATTCTGTGTCCAGTACCTCTACCTGGTAAGGTAACTCATAGCAAGCAGACATTTTAATCTCATGGGTGCTTCTACAGTGACAATCCAACATCAGATATCTAATCGGTTTCAGAAGCATGATTTGAATAGTCTGTCCAACTTCAAGCCCAGAGTTCTCTGCAGTACAACCATAGAACCTTTTCAGTAAATCAATCAATGAACATTTATTAAGTACCCACTATGTTTCAAGCACCATTCTAAGAGCTGAGGATACAAAAAGACAACAGTCCTTCCCCTCAAAGAACTCACAATCTAATGGAGGAGACAGTGTGCAAATAAGTATATACAAAACAAGCTATATATAGGATAAATAGGAAATTATGAAATGATACTAGATAGTCATTCATTCCGTTAGTAACCCTTCTGGCTACATCTTTCTTATGCTTCAGCCCATGAGCCATTTATTGGTGTCCCAGAAACAGTGGTAAACAAAGAAAAGAGAAAGCAGTATTGAAGAAAACAGGACATCCTTTGGGAAGCAACTCTAAGTGTAGGAGACGTTAAATATAAAACCTCCCAAAATAAATTCATAAGTATACATTGTCTGACAATATCATTTTGAAGATTGAATATATTTAAATGGATTTCACTTTGATGTGAGAAATAAATTTTTATATACTCATATATCGTAACGTGGCATTTTGATGCCAAATGAAACCATTTGGAACTTAGAGTGGGAAACCTGTCTGGGAGGGTAGTTTGCTCCAGTCGATCCATTCATTATGCATTCAGTTGCTCTATGTTATAAATGTGCTCTGAGCCAGCTGTAATTCATAAGACTTCACTTATGGCTGATTTATAGGGAATTTCATTAATCGCTACTCCAGAGAGACTGTGCAGTAAAGCAATAGATAGAAAATGCTCCACAGCCTGGAAAGGAAGGAAGAAAAAAGTCTCTGGAAAGGCAGGGCACCATGGCTCAACAGGGAGAAATACTAAAAGGTAATGATGATGGGGAAGTCCAGATAGTCCATTCTTCCTCATCTTCCTTGAAGAAGCTGAATGGATTGAGCTATGCGTACATACATACAGACACAAATAAGTGCATTCAAGCACTGGCAACATTTCTACTGGGAAGGGACTGTAAGGAATATAGTATCTGAAAAATGCCAAGCACATTGTTGGCACTTGGTCAGCATTACAGCCTCATCATTAGTGTGGTAATGATCAAAACTAGCCCTGCTGCTATGAGGTTATTATTTATAAACAGATCTCTATGCAGATTTAGATTTAAATAGTCATTTGTTATTTCCAACTCTCAACATGTTAAGCAAGGTTCTTTGTCATCACAAGGACAGAGAAGAGAATAAACATATTAGATGGGGGGAAGCAAATGACTTAAAATCACAATATTCTGGTCTTTGTTGGTGACTTCATGGCTGGAGAGGTGTTAGAAAGGATGGTTCCATTACATTTCTGGTGCCCATGGCATGCCAAGACTACAGCGGGTAGGATTACTCAAATTAAATTCAATGAACATTTCTTGGGCACTTATTACTAATGAGGCTGTACAAGGCAATGGGGATAAAAAAGACAAAAATGAAATCTGTCTTTCTAGGAGCATACATTCTACTGGTAGAAACGAAATGTGCTGCACAGGCAACCAAAAAGAAACTGATGGAATCAGAGGTCTAGAATATCGACAGATGATAGAGAGAGAGAGAGAGAGAGAGGGAGAGAGAGAGAGAGGGAGAGAGAGAGAGAGAGAGAGAGAGAGAGAGAGAGAGAGAGAGAGAGACTGAGAGACTGAGAGACTGAGATTCCTTAAGGTTTATTTGTCTGTTTCATGTTTTGTGACTTATACTTTGAAAAACTATCTTAAGGGAAGTAAGAGGTTAAATTATTTGCCCAGAAACCACCAAAGTTGTACCTACAACTTTCCAGTTCAAAATTGCTTCTCTATCCACTATGCCAGTTATATCTAAATACAAAGTACATTTTGAAAATTAAAAAGTATTTTTAATGGGGAAGGGAGGGAGTGGGAGACAATGATAACTGAGGAAGCAGGAAAGACTTCTTGTAGTGCTACTTGAGCTGATCCTAGAAAGGAGGTAGGGCTTTCAAGAGGTAAGGGTGAGGAGGGATAGTATTACTTTTCTAGAAAAGAGTCTTCACAAAGACTCAGAGATGAGACATGGAAACTAGTTGGGCTGAAATGTAAAGCAAACGAAAGCAAGTAAGGTTCATTAATTCTGGAACAACAGGTTGGAGCTAGAGTGCCAAGGCCTAAAATGTCAAGCAGAAAAGTTTGTATTTGTACTACAATAAATAGGGAGCTATTGAAGGTTATAATACTTAGAAGATGATAGTACTTTGGACATTGCAGACAAAAGATAATAATGATGCAGAGTAGATCAGGCTTCAAGGTTTGGAAAGCTCCTTATAAGTAGTAATAAAAGTGACCTGTAGAGAAATGGGATATCTGCTGAGTATCACAAGTTAATAGTTCAGAAGAACATAGCGCTAGACTCTAAACCTTGAAGGCGCACTAAAGGTCATTTACTCCAGTCGCCTCATTTTATAGATGTGCAGACTGAGTACCGGAAAGGATAAATTACTTAGCCAGGGTCACATAAGAAGTATGCGTCAGATGTGGTGTTTGAGTCCCTGCCACCTAACCCAAAAGCCTGTTTGAGAGACAATCCTTTTCCTGGAAGAGAATTCTCAGAAGGGGAATTAAAGCTGATGGTTAATGAATATATTGCCCTTTTATCTTAATCCTACGCCCTACTTTTTTCTGTTATGGGAGATAGTTTTCCATAATGAAAAAAAAATGCTTCATTTGGGTATCAGGGGACCACCACCCGTGTGGTCTTGTGCGTATCACGACTTCTTCTGAATGTTTGTTATCTCCTTCTTAAAAGGAGAACATATTTAGACTCTAAGGTTGCTTCCAACTCTAAATCTAAGCCCCATGACTTGTCTTGTGAGCTACCCATTTTATATCAGAGCTATTATATTCAGTTGTCATAGTGAGGAAATGTTATTAAAGGCTTCATTATCAGATATTAAATTGTAAGTCTTTGCACATGAGGTCACTCTCCTCCCCCCTAAAAAACAGAGGCTATTTTTATGAGGAAAAACAATAAAGGGGTTAATGGTTGGTTTACATAGAAGATGCTAAAATAATAAGTAGACCTTGAGTCCATTCTGTCCAGTGGTAAAGCAAAATGTCACTCAAGATCACAAATTTCAAGATATTTTAGGGAATTCCTTGGGCTCACAGGGCAATTCTTACTCTATGACATCCCCAGCAAACAGTCATCCAATCTGCCCACATTCTTCTGGGGGGTGGGGGAAGGAGAAGTACCACCTGTAGAGGTCCCATTCCACTTTGGAAGCCGTCCGATTGTAACACAGCTTTTCTAGAAATCAAACACGAATTTGCCTCTTTTCAGCTTCCTAGTTGGAAAAATCTTCTCCTGGAGAAAAACAGACCAAGGCTAATCTCTCTGACATGAAATAGTCTTTCACTCCCGTGAATACAGCTCTCTTGTCCTAACTAGGCCTTCTCTTCTCCTGAACATGCCCACTTCCTTCAAATCTAGGCCTTTCATCGTTCTGGTTGCCCTCTTTTGCAATCTTCCAAGGTGCTCCTTGAAGACAGAGATTTTTTCATGTTTCTTTGTGTCCCTAGTGTGTAGCACAGTGCTCAGCACATGGTAGCTGCTTAATAAGTATTGTCTTAATTGAAATTGGATTGATTTGAAATGAGAGAATCTGGCTCTGAAATACTAGCTTTGTGCCATTGGTAAAGTCTATTCCCTATGTGTAGACATTATTTGCCTCATCTGTAACAGAAGGGGTTTAGACTGGATAACCTAAAACCAACTTGCTGCTCTCAATCTACAATCCAGTGATCCAGACATAAGACGACATTGAAGCATTTCTGATAAATTCATGGTCCATTCATTTTTTTTCAGGTTGCTGCTAAGGTACTGTATACTGTAACCCCTATCACTCCTGTTTTACGTTTCTTTTTTTAAATAAATTTATTTTCTTATTTTTAGTTTACAGCATTCTGTTCCACAGGTTTGGGGGTTTCAAATTTTCTCTCCCTCCCTCTCCTCCTCCCTCCCCCTGTTCTCTCATGGTCCTGCTTGAGCTGCTGCTCAAGTAGGTCAGAGCACATTTCACAGCAAATGCCAAATAGCATAGCTCACCATAAGGATAACTGGTTATTTGTTTTCTTAGTTTTGGGAATGGAGAATCTGAACATAAAACCCTCTGCCAATGACACTGTCTCAAGAAGGATTTGTCAGAGATCTAACATTTTCATTGTTTTCATTTTTTTTCAGATTATTTGAATTCCAGAAGGACCAACCCCAGATAAATTATGAATGTTGAACAAGATGACCTTACATCCACAGCAGATAATGATAGGTCCTAGGTTTAACAGGGCCCTATTTGACCCCCTGCTTGTGGTGCTCCTGGCTCTCCAACTTCTAGTGGTGGCTGGTCTGGTGAGGGCCCAAACCTGTCCTTCTGTATGTTCCTGCAGTAACCAGTTCAGCAAGGTCATCTGTGTGCGGAAAAATCTCAGAGAGGTCCCCGACGGCATCTCCACCAACACGCGGCTCCTGAATCTCCACGAGAATCAGATTCAGATTATCAAGGTGAACAGCTTCAAACACCTCAGGCATCTGGAGATCCTACAGCTGAGCAGGAATCATATCCGCACCATTGAAATAGGGGCCTTCAATGGTTTGGCAAACCTCAACACTTTGGAGCTCTTTGACAATCGGCTGACCACCATCCCAAATGGGGCTTTTGTATACCTGTCTAAGCTGAAGGAACTCTGGCTGCGGAACAACCCCATTGAAAGCATCCCTTCTTATGCTTTTAACCGAATCCCGTCTTTGCGCAGGTTGGACTTAGGAGAGTTGAAGAGGCTTTCGTACATTTCAGAAGGGGCCTTTGAAGGTCTCTCCAACTTGAGGTATCTGAACCTTGCCATGTGCAATCTGCGGGAAATCCCGAACCTCACACCACTCATCAAGTTGGATGAACTGGATCTTTCTGGGAATCATTTGTCTGCCATTAGGCCAGGCTCTTTCCAGGGTCTGATGCACCTTCAGAAATTGTGGATGATTCAGTCACAGATCCAAGTGATTGAAAGGAATGCATTTGATAACCTTCAGTCACTGGTAGAGATCAACCTGGCACACAATAATCTGACCTTATTGCCTCACGACCTCTTCACGCCCCTCCATCACCTTGAGAGGATCCACCTGCATCACAACCCTTGGAACTGCAACTGTGATATTCTTTGGCTCAGCTGGTGGATAAAGGACATGGCGCCCTCAAATACTGCATGCTGTGCCCGCTGTAATACACCCTCAAACCTGAAAGGGAGGTACATTGGGGAATTGGACCAGAATTATTTTACCTGTTATGCTCCTGTGATTGTTGAGCCCCCCGCGGACCTCAATGTCACAGAGGGCATGGCGGCAGAGCTCAAGTGTCGGGCCTCCACCTCACTGACCTCCGTATCTTGGATTACTCCCAATGGGACGGTCATGACACACGGGGCATACAAGGTCCGGATTGCTGTGCTCAGCGATGGCACGTTAAATTTTACTAATGTAACTATACAAGATACAGGCATGTACACATGCATGGTGAGTAACTCTGTTGGGAATACCACAGCTTCAGCCACCCTGAATGTGACCGCAGCAACCACTACCCCATTCTCGTATTTTTCCACCGTCACCGTAGAGACTATGGAACCTTCTCAGGACGAGGCCCGAACCACAGAGAACAATGTGGGGCCCACACCAGTCATTGACTGGGAGACCACCAACGTGACCACCTCTCTCACGCCCCAGAGCACAAGGTCAACCGAAAAAACATTTACCATCCCTGTGACCAGTATAAACAATGGCATCCCGGGAATCGACGAGGTGATGAAAACCACTAAGATTATCATTGGTTGCTTTGTGGCCATCACTCTCATGGCAGCAGTGATGCTGGTCATCTTCTACAAGATGAGGAAACAGCACCACCGGCAAAACCACCACGCCCCCACGCGAACTGTTGAGATCATTAATGTGGATGATGAGATTACGGGGGACACACCCATAGAGAGCCACTTGCCCATGCCTGCTATAGAACATGAGCACCTAAATCACTATAACTCTTACAAATCTCCCTTCAACCACACAACAACAGTTAACACAATAAACTCAATACACAGTTCAGTGCATGAACCGTTGTTGATTCGAATGAACTCAAAAGACAATGTACAAGAGACTCAAATCTAAAACATTTACAAAAGTTACAGAGAAAAAAACACAACAGATGGTTTATAAAAAAAATGACACAAATGACTGGGCTAAATCTACTGTTTCAAAAAAAGTGTCTTTACAAAAAAAAACAAAAAAGAAAAGAAATTTATTTATTAAAAATTCTATTGTGATCTAAAGCAGACAAAATGATGTGTATTCCTCAGAACCTGTTTTGCTGCATTTATTTACCCTCCCTCCCCCTGCTGCCCTCCCTCCCTCTTTGCCACATTTTTCATAGGAGATCTCAATTCCCTAAAGAACTGGTCTAGGAAATTTTGTAAGAATTCTGTTACACTTTGGGATTTTTATGGTGAATTCTAGTGGTGAGATTCGGTCTATTTTGTCTCTTCTGTTTTTTTTTCTTCTTCTCATGCCCTTATGAAATACTCCAATAGGGGAATGCAGTATTAGACATAGATTTATAAGAGAGAAAAAAGGAAAAAAATGCAAAATCTTATATTTTTCATGTAATGACCTGTTCTGTATTTACCAGGAGGACCATTCTGTGGAAAAGAAAAGAAAAAAGAAAAAAAAAGCAAACAAATAAGAAATTAATTTACATGTCAGAATCTATAAATCCCATGATCTTTTAATGACTCTAGAACCAGAATTTGTAGTTTAAAAAAACTAAAATAAGGTTATAAATAAAATATTGTTGGTTTTTTCTGTACCTGGACAGAGCTTATTTGAAGTGTGGCTCAAACTCTGGAAGGTGCTTAGAGTGTCTCCTCCTGCCCCTGGAAAAGAAATATTAACAATATTCTTCAGCCATGCTATCCTATGTGCCTCAGTATCTTGGGTTGGTGCTGCTGACTCCTCCTAGAGTCTGGGACCCTTTAGAGGGGATGCTGAGGTATTTTTACTTTCCCTTAGGGCCATCAGTAGACTTTGGTAAGCATTAAGGTGCCAAAAGACACATGGAGTTCTATTGAAGTCCACTCTGGAAGAACAGCTTCAAGGAAATTCCTCAGAGCTAATGCAGAATTCACCCTGTTGGATGAAGGGGTATGGCAAGATTTGGTTGGGCATTGAAAAGTTCAAGTTGGTGCTCAGGTCTGGGTCTCAGAGGTCTTTAAATGGTAATTGATGCAGTGCACTTAAAAATCAACAGAATTTTGCAATTCAACAAGCACTTATTGGACACACGCTATGTAACAGGTAATGTCTTTGGTGCTGGGGATACAAATAGAAAAATGTAATAATCCCTGTCCTCAAGGCACTTAGATTCTACTTAAGAGAAACAACACAAATAAGCAAATGCAAAGTATATACAAATTAATATGTACCAGAACATTTCTTGAAGGAAGACACACATTGGGGGTGGATTCAAGTAAGGGCTCTCATAAGAGGTGGTACTTGAAAAAATCTAGGGATCTTGGAAACAGGAGGAGGTGAAGAGCCATAGCATCCCATCCACCCAGGAAAGGATGTGTGAAGACATGGGGATAGAAGATGAAATTTTTTGTATGAAGAGTAGCTAGAAAGCCAATTTGGCAGGACTGAATGACAGGAAATAAAGTGTTAATCAGCCTAGAAACATAGGTTGGCAGTATGATCTTCAGTGACTAGTCGAGGATAATTTGAATGCAAGAGAGAAGGTACATTATTAAACCACTGTCGGAAAATTCCAAGGTAGTCATTGCCAGTGGGATGCCTTTCATTCATGCTGCCCTTCTCCTCATGCCTCCCATCCTCCAACTCTAGATTGCCTTGACAACTCATGTTTCCAAATGCAGCAGTTTGGTTTTCATGAGATGATGATGACTTGTGACAAAAGCATCACATTTGGAGATGATGTTCAACTGTAATATCTCACTATTGTTGTTTTCATTGACTACAGAAAATCACTGTGGCAAATGAGAAAATGATGACTTGGGAAAAATGAGGAGGGCTCCAGAGATAGGTGAAAATGTAGCAAGCTGGGGTTCCACTGTTGTTTTAAATATCCTAATTCCCTCTCTATTTGAAGAATGTTCATTGATTCATTCAGAAAGTATTTATCAATGTAATAGACACACTACTTGGCACTGGAGATACAAAGACAAAAATGAAACAATCCCTTCCCCTCAGGGAACTTGCATTCTGTTGGTGAATGGCCCATAATAAATGTTTGTGGAGTGAATGACATACTTAAGCAGTACAGTGGACCTGTGCTCTTCTCAATTCAACTCAACAAGCATGTATTAATATGTACCAGGCTCTATGCCAAATACTGGGAAGACAAAGACAACAATGAAACAGGTCCTGACTTCAGAGAGCTTACGTTCTGTGGATGTAGGTATTCTCTTCAAAAATATAGATGTCTAATCATCCAAGTCTTATCCATGTCCATTTAAATTTGCAACCAGAGATCTACCCCAAAATACTGGAGATATTTCTTAGGTTGATTCTGTCCCTGGGGATATGACAAGTTATTATGTGAAGAGAACTGAACTTAAAATCAAAAGATCACAAATTTAGAGCCATAGAACCTAGATTCAAAGCCCTATTCTGCCACTTGTCATGTATATATGCATGTATATACATATATCTAAAGACCCTTCTAGCTCTACATCTCTAATCCCCCTATGTCCCTTCTAGCTATCTCTCTAGAGCCCAGCAAAGATGTTGAGGGGAGAAAGCAATACAATCCAGCTCCTCTGACAACTACTCCACCAAAAAATTGAGCTCTAGACCAAGTAGTTCATGAGGATTCTAAGAAAAAAAACCAAAGCAGATCCTTTTACCAGCGCAATATTACAACTAAAATTTCCATTACCACACTAGAATGGAATGCACACAAACACACACACACACACACACACGTATATCTATAAATCTATATACATATGAAATGGATTTTGATAGGTCCATTAGCTCATGTATGGCTGGGCATGCTCCATTGAGCACAGCAACCTAGAAAGACCACTGGTTGTGGAGTCAGAGGACCAAGGGCCACATTCTACCCTTGACACTTAGCACCTGTGTGACCTTGGGCAATTAGTGAAGTTTTCTGATGCCTTAGGTTTACTTATAAATGCTTCTGATTTACTTATCTACAATAAGCAGGCTAACCTCTGTACTCCTTTTCATCTCCAAATCTTTGATCCCACATCTTTGTACTGAGAAAGATGCCCAGATTCTGAGTTGGAAAGAGCATCACTTACACTGGCACTTAACTGGAAGGTCATCTGGAGGAGATAGAGCAAGGCATCGCAAAGGACTGTGATGAAACGAAGATTCTGCTTCACTTTTCTCTCTGACTCTCAGCAGCATCTCCCTGCACCCTGATCCCCTTCCTCATCTTTGATCACTGGGCATTATTTAGGAGGAACAGCAGACCTATCTTCTGCTCTGCAGAAAAAGAAATGCACATATTAGCCTTGCTATATATTTTCTTTTTTATTATTTATTTAATATTTTGCATTTTCAGCATTGATTTCCACAAGAGTTTGAATTACAAATTTTCTCCCCATTTCTACCCTCCCCCCGCCCAGTACAAGATGGCATATATTCAGATTGCCCCATTCCCCAGTCAGCCCTCCTTTCTATCACTCCACTCCCTCCCATCTCCTTTTCCCTTGTTTTCTTGCAGGGCAAGATAGATTTCTATGCCCTGTTGCCTGTATATCATATTTCCTAGTTGCATGTAAAAACTTTTTTGAACATCTCCTTTTAAAACTTTGAGTTCAAAATTCTCTCCCCTCTGCCCTCCCCACCCAGCCTCCCTAAGAAGGCAAGGAATTCAACATAGGCCACATGTGTATCATTATGCAAAACCCTTCCATAATACTCATGTTGTGAAAAACTAACTATATTTTGCTCCTTCCTATCCTGTCCCCCTTTATTCAATTTTCTCCCTTCACTCTGTCCCTTTTAGAAAGTGTTTGCTTTTGATTACCTCCTCCCATGTCTGCCCTCCTGTAGCAGGAAGGCCGAATTTATGATCTCTACAAAAAATTTATTCAGGGCCCACAGCGACAAATTAGCGAACCAACCTCCCCATTCCAATATTGTGATCACAAGCCTCCAGGCCCAGTAGGCCCGCCTCACAAGAGTAACCAGGAGGCCACAGAAAAATAAGATGGCATAAATCATATTCACTGGCCTCAAGTCCTCGCTCGAACTCCTGGGTCCACACACAGGTCGTCTCTGCTTTGTCTTCAGCTGTAGTTTCTCGCCTCTCCTCGCAGCCAAGCCTCTGGCGTTCTCAAGCCCAGCCTCAACAACCAGAGACCAGAGAACAGAGAACCTTGGTTCCCGAATTGACCCCTCTTAAGTCATTAATCTACGCCCACACAGGTTTCACACGTGATAGGGCTTTGGGCCTGGGGCTTAGCACTTAACAGGTGAAAGTATTTTCAAGATATACAAAAGCCAAACTCCTCAAGGGCACCCCTTAAACTAAGTACTAAGGAGCCCATTTTGCATTACTGACACACCTCCTTCT
>JAQQSZ010006571.1:0-13555 GCA_028646595.1 Phalanger gymnotis
TGCCCTCTTCCTTGGTTAACTGCTTTGTTTTGAATCATGATTCCAAATACTGCTAGGACCAGGTATCAGGTACTCTTCAGAAAAATTTCAACAACCCAACTTAAAAAGTAGTAAAGTGGGAGTTAGAATTAATCATCCTTGCTCTTGCAGTAAATCTGGGTTCCTGTTACCGTTCCTGTATAATGAGGGACTTGGACTACATGGTTTTGTAGGAAACTGCTAGATTGAACAATCTGTTCATTTAGAATATTTAGGATCTATTTGAATTAACCTCATTTCAATATTAATTTCAATGAGAGTTGTGGTGAATGAGCCTTTCTCTGGGATCTTGAATAAGTCCTTTTTCCTCTCTGGAGTGTCAATTTCTACCTCTGTAAAACAAAGGAGATGAACTAGAGTAGGTGGTCTTAATCTTTTGGGGGGCATATCATGGAAACTTTAAGCAGACCTATAGATATGAGGTCGTCTGGGTGCTACTATTTATAGATGACATTGGCATAGTTGCATCGTGTTACTGTAAAGCTTCCTAAATGAGACCCATAATCACTTAAAAGATTCTGGCTGAATTGTACATAAAGAAAAGGACAACTGAACAACAAATGTTTCTTGCACAGTCTATGATATGCATTAGATAGATGACCTATGGAGCCGGAAAATCAGTACATGTATCTTGGACAGACAGTACAACTGAGCAATGAGATATGTTGAGAATTGATCAGGAAGAAGAGAGGAGGCCAGATAGCCTTTGAGAAATTTCACAACTAGTTGAATGATCCCCAGCTTCTCCCTGAAACAGAAAACCATTATTTTCTTTTGAAATCATATCGATCTCTTTTATTTATACATTACCTTCATTTCTTAATATAACCTACCCATCCCTCTTTCCTCTGCTTTTTGAGCTACTTTCTAAAACAAATAGCAAAGAAAAGAGGGAAAGGTAATTTGCCCAAACTAAACCAATATATACAACTGAGTTTGGATATGTGTGTGTGTGTGTGTCTTCATAACTATATTCCCCAACCTTCAGAAAGTAAGGGAATGACATTTTCTTATCTCCTATTCTAATCTTTCTTTTTAAAAATACTATTATACTTTTGACCACAAATGGGTATTAAAAATGAATGTTACTCAGAGAGTTATGGAGCAGCTCATGGGAGGTGTGTACAGACTAAAACACTTTACAAATTAGGGATTTTGCAGAAGTGGCATAATGTACAGTGTTCAAGAAACATATGACTAGAAAAAAGATAAGCCAGTAACGTGGAAGGAGTCAGGGATAACTGATGGACACCTTGTACACTCCATAGGTAAACTCAGAATCAACAAATCATTAAGCCCTTCTTATGAACCCACCATGTTACCATGAATTTTTCTAGGTATTGACATTACAAAAACAATCAGTGAAATAAAGACTTTACATTCTAATGGGAAAAAAACAAAGATGTATGTAAGCATATGAAGAATAAATATAAAGAGAATAAATGTTAACAAATGTAAAGTAATTAAATACAAGATAGTCTGAGAGGAAGGGCACTGATTGAAAGAATCTGGAAATTTTTCATCTGGGGTGAATCCCTCATGGTGAATTTGTGGGAAGATACAGATGAGAGTTACATGAGATGGGCAGTCATGAATATTTTGTGACCTCATTCTTTGAAGCAAATGCCCACATTAAAGAGATCATGCAGTCACTGGAGTATTTTAATATTCACAAGAACATGGTAACCAGGGCCTACAGCTAAGGATTTTTGCCCTAAATGAGTAACACAAACACTGTAAGATTAATGTCAAGGGAGTCTATAGCCCAGAATGAATTGAAGCTTATGAAAATTACAAACACACACACACACGCACGCACAAAACAAAATATTTTTTTAAAAGGAAAGATCTTGCTTGCTGTAGGAAACATAAAGAAAGAAAAAATATTCAATTTCTACTTTGTTTTAAAGTGAAAATGGTAGAATATACTTAGGAGGGAATTGACATCCGATGTAGAGGAGATGGGAAATAATTATTTAACTAGCTTGTTGCTGTGGTTCAGTCATGTCAGACTTCTCATGACTCCACAGACAATAGCATAGCAGGCCCTTCTATCTCCCACTATCTCTAGAAGTGTGTTGAAGTTTATGTTCATTGTTTCTGTGAAACTATCAATCTGTCTCATCCTCTGTCATCCACTTTTCCTTTTGCCTTCAATCTTTGCCAACATTAGGGTCTTTCCCATTGAATCTCATTTGTGAACAAAATGTTTATGCTTCAGCTTTAATATTTGGACTTCCAGTGAATGCCCTGAATTAATTTCTTTAAGAATTGACTTATCTTCTTGCTATCCAAGGGACTCTCAAAAGTCTTCTTCTGCACCACAATTCAAAAGCATCAATTCTGTGGCACTCAGATTTCCTTGTACTCCAACTCTCACAGCCATACATTGCTACTGGAAAAACAAAAACTCTGACTATAAGGACCTTTGTCAGAAAGATGATGTTTCTGCTGTCCAGATTTTTCATAACTTTCCTTCTTAGAAGCAAGCATCTTTTAAGTGCATAACTGTACTCACTGTCTGCAGTGGTCTTTGAGAACAAGAATATAAAATCAGATACTGCTTACATTTCTTCTCTCTCTCTGCCAAGAAGTGATGGGATCATTTACCAAGTTGTTTTTATGTTGAGCTTCAAGGCAGTTTTTACACTCTCCTCTCTCACCCTCTTCAAGAGACTTCTTAATTCCTATTCACTTTCTGCCATCAAAGTGGTGTCGTCTAAATATCTGGGGTTGTTGACATTTCTCCTAGCAACCTTGATTACAACTTTCGATTCATCTAGTCTGGAATGTCACATGATGTAGCCTACATATGAGTTAAATAAATAAGATAACAATAGACAGTCTTTTTTTTTTTACTGCTTTTCCAATCTAAAACCAATCAGTTGTTCTATGTTTGGTTCTAACTATTGCTTCTTGGCCCACATACAGGTTCCTCAGGTAACAATTCAGATGATCTGGTACTCCCATGTCTCTGAGGACTAGCCATATTTTGTTGTGATCCATGCAGTCAGAGACTTTAATGTGGTCAATGAAGCAGAAGTAGATTTTTTTCTGAATTCCCTTTCTTTCTCCATAAAGCAGAACATGTTTGTGATTTGGTCTCTAGTTCTTCTGTCTCTTTGAAAATTAGCCTGTTCATCTGGTAATTCTCAGTTCAAATCTTGCTGAAGTCTAGCTTGCAGAATCTCAAGCATAACTTTGCTGCTGTGTGAAATGAGTGCAGTTGTTCCATAATTTGAACATTCTTTGGCAATGCTTTTGTTTAGGTTTGGGACATAAACTGCTTTTTTCCAGCCCAGTAGCCACTGTGGAGTTTTATGACTTCAAATGTATCAGCCAAGGTCAAGTGTAGCTTAGGTGTAAACAACAAAAACCACAACAACAACTTTTGGGTGTACTTACTGAACCATTGTGGGTGATCTTCTAGGAATTGTGGGTGAACAGAGATGATGACTTTGACCTCAAGACTCAGAAAAATTCTAGAATGGAAGATAAAACAGTTTATAAATAGTTATGGTTTATAGATAGTTAAAAAAGAAACTAATTGTTATTACGATACCACCCCATAGCCAACTACCTAATTCCCATATTCCCGCTTTTCCAAAATTACAACCCTCTGTGGAAAAGTAGGTGAAAACTACATAATCAATACAGCTGTGAGAAAGAATGGTGCATGAGGTTCCAGGAGTGACTGTGAATTTGACCGCATAACTGCTCTGAACAAAGGTTAAGAAGAAAACTATATTGCATTTTTCTTGATTTCAGTCTCTTCCCTTCCAAACCATCCTAACTACCACAATCAAACAATTGTTCCCCAATACTTAGAGTAAAATGTGCAACCTCTCAGCTGGGCATTCAAGACCTTCTCCTGTTTGGCTCTCACCTACCTTTTCAGTCTTACTTTCCATACTCCTTTACATGAAATCTCCTCCACAGGCTGAGCTATTTATTTTCTTCTGAACATATTGTTATATTCCTTCCATTTGTGCTTTTGCTTAAATGAATCTGCATTCCTCTCAGTCCATTTTTCAAGGCCCATATCAAGACCCATATTCTCCATGATGTCTTCCCCAAGATCTTCAGTCATTAATGTCTCTTTTATTTAAATCCATAGCATCTATTGTCTGTCCCCTTATTTGGCAGTTATATGTCTCCTTGTGAGAACTCTTACATTGAGGCACAATTGTTTAACCTCTTTCTGTTTTTTTTTTCCTTTTTTAATAGTATTTTCTTTTTCAATCACATGTAAAGACAATTTTTAACATTTTTTTAAAAATTTTGAGTTACGAATTTTTCCCTCCCCTCTTTTCCTTCCCTCTTCCTAAAACAGTAAGCAAATTGATATAGGTTATATATGTGCAATCATGTAAAACATATTTTCATATTGGTCATGTTATCAAAGAAGACACAGATCAAAAGGAAAAAAAATGAAGAAAATAAAGAAAGGGAAAATAGTATGCTTTGATCTGCATTCAGAGTCCATCAGTACTTTCTCTGGATATGGATAACATTTTTCATTATGAATGCTTTGTAATTGTCTTGTATCATTGTTGAGAAGAGCTAAGTCATTCATAGTTGGTCATCACATAATGTTGCTGTTACTGTGTACAATGTTCTCTTGGTTCTTCAAATTTCACTTTGCATTAGATCATGTAAGTCTTTCCAGGTTTTTTTTTCTGAAATCTACCTACTCATCATTTCTTATTGACCAGTAGTATTCCATTACATTATCACACCAGAGTTTGTTTAGCTGTCCCTCAATTGATCCGCATCTCATGAATTTCCAATTTTTTTGCCCTCACACAAAGAGCTGCTGTAAATATTTTGTCTGTGTAGGTCCCTTTCCCTTTTCAATTATTATATTATGTTTTTCCTCCTCAACTAGATGGTCTTCCTCTCTGATAAAGGAGACTATTTCTTATATTTTTTGTATCCCTTCACAAAATTTAACATTGTTCCTCTTATAGAATACTTTGTAACATTCACTGTTTGATGAATCACCATGCACTAGCCTGTGTTTACTAACATGTTCTATCTAAATAATGTTATTTACTTTTTTCTCTTTTAAACAGACATACATTGAGAGAATGCAACAGAAAGTGTGACTGATTTTAAACACAGCATTTGTCAAACTGTCATGTGAAATCATCATGGAAAAAATATGGGCAGAATGATACTAGCAGTTTAAATGAAGTCATCTGTGATTCAATGAAAAGAGAATTCAATTTAAAGACAGAGGACCAAGACCTTGGTTGGAATCTCAGCTCCATCACTTGCTACTTGTGTGGCCTTGGGCTAGTTATTATGGCTTCTCTGGCTTTGATTCACCTTCTGAAAAATGAAATGGCACCTAAAGTTCTTTTCAGTTCTAAATCTATGATTCTATCAACCTAAATTATGTTGTAAATCGGAGAATTTCTTTATTCCTTACCACAACTCTATTCTTCTGTGTCCAATGTAGGGATCTTGGCAGCTTTGGGGAGGAGAAAGGGGAGAAAAAAGAAAATAGATGGAATCAGAAGAGAAGTAAATGACAGAGGGAATAGAAAACAGGTAGAGGGAGAAAGGTTCTTTTTCCTTAAGAAGCAAGGCAGCAAAAGTTTGTAGGCAAATAAAAATTTGTTATGCTTGAAAAACAGGCAAAATCAGATCCTCTCATTTCATAATAGAAGGAAAATAGAAAAAAAAGGTGCTAATCTGAGTTAATCTGAAAGAACACTTCCAGAGATTTGCTTTGGGGCTCTGTTCTTGGTACTGACGCTTCTTTTCAGATATTTTATTAAAAAGCATGGGGATAGTCACATTGAAGAAATAGCCATCAATTAGTGAACAACCCAAAACTGTGAGTGAAAGCTAATACATGAGTTAAAGTAATCAGAATTCAAAATAATTTGACAGGGCCGAAGGGTCTGCAGCACATGGCAAGATTAGATTTAATATAGATAGGGTCAAAATATTGAATGTAGTTTTAAAGTCTCCAGCAAAATGTGAGATTGGATAAATCCAGTCAGATAATTCCTCTTAGAGAGTTTAAAGGTTTTACTAGACTACAAGCTTGATGCAAGTCAGTATCACGATGTGATTGGCAAACAAAACAAAACAAAACAAAACAAAAAAACCCCAAAACAATCAAAACATTAATTCTTCTTCTTCTTCTTCTTCTTCTTCTTCTTCTTCTTCTTCTTCTTCTTCATCTCCTCCTCTTCCTCCTCCTCCTCCTCCTTTTCCTCCTCCTTCTCCACCTTCTTCTCCTTCTCCTTCTTCTTCTTCTTCATCTCCTCCTCTTCCTCCTCCTCCTCCTCCTTTTCCTCCTCCTTCTCCACCTTCTTCTTCTCCTCCTTCTTCTTTATCTTCTTAGTCTTCTTTCTGGAACTAGGAAATGAATTGGCTTGCTTTTGGTTACACAGCTACTTTATATCAGAGGTAAAATTTGAACCCAGGTCTTGCTGCCTCCATGGTGGATGCCCAGCAATTATGTTTTTGCCATCTTTCAATATGTTCTTCAATTACATTAACAGAAGTCTAGCATCCAGAAAAGGGAGGGAATAGTTTGATACTCCTTTGTACTTGTCAGATCATACCTGGCAGACTTTAAAGAAGAACATTGACAAATCGATGGGCTCAGAGAAAGGAAATAAGCAAAATAAAAGAATCTGAGACAATGCCACACAAGGAATGGTTGAAAATTCTGAAGAAATTTAGCCTGAAAAAGTAAATGTTTCATAGAAACTGGGCAGAAGCCTTAAAATATTTGAAGCCCTTCTGTATGGAGGAGAAATTAAATTAATTATGTCTAGTTCCAGATGGCAGAACTAGAAGCAATAGGTATAAATTCTAAGGAGGCAAATTTTATTTAAATACATAAGGAAGATTTTTTTGATGATGTAGTATTTGATGATGTAGTAGCTATCCCTACTCCTCCATAGAGCCTTCAGTCTTTTCCTCTAATATCTCTTTGCCATTTAATTACACATACACATTCTATATTAAATTATAATATAATGTTAGGTAATATATCAATTACTATATTATATATGTACACATTTGCATAATTGTGTATATATTTGTGTATACACATGTTTATATATGTATAGATACAGTGTGTGTGTGTGTGTGTGTGTGTGTGTGTGTGTGTGTGTGCGCGCCGAGGCCTTAAAGAAGCAAAATAACCTCTCTCAAGAGAGAAGAAATCTCTACATGACTAAAGGGTATCTCTAGTTACATATCCCACCAGCACCTCAAAACTCAACATGAGCCAAAACAAGATTATCTTTCCCCAGGTCTGTTTCTTATTTTGATTTCATTTCATCTGACTTTGACATGACGATTCACCTTTTTCATGGTTTAAACCTTAGTGTTACATTCTCATTTCTCATTTCTTCACCTCTCACATTCCATCAATTACCAATATATTAGGGACATTTTGTCCATCGTATATAATAAGTGCCTGCTGTCTGATCTCATTTTCCATAATGACTATGTCAAGGTATTTAGAATATGCTGGAGAAAGTCTTGAGCCATTAGAATCTCTTGAGCTTTGTATCCAGACCCAGTAGTAGGTTCAAGAAAAGAAGAATCTGTTTAGGGAGATAAGATATTTAGGGAGGAGGTATGGACAGTTATGCCCCTTGATCAGGAAAATATATAACATCATAGATTTAGAGTTTTTAATAGAACTTCCTAATTTTCCAGATTAGATCATGGAAGTTAAAGTTTTTGACTCCTGAAGGTTTAGCATGGTACTTTACACATAACAGATACTTAATAAATGTGTATACATTCATTCATTTATTCACTGGCTTTTTGAATGTTTCACAGGTAGTAATTATTAGAGCTAGATTAGGAGTTGGGTCCTCAGATATAAATACGCACACACACACATACACACACATACCCACACACAGACATATCACTCTATCCATTATCCACAGACAGCAAACTTACAATGATAAAGACCTAGAGCAACTTGTGATTGGGTGGCTTGGTTTGCTGAAGAAAGAGTATTGGAATTGGAGAAGGTATTTGTTGATTTCAAGGTCCAAAGATGATCTTTAAAATTCTTGCATTTCTAAATCCTGAAGTCTATGAGGAATCCTTAATTCCTATTTGGTAGAATTTCTAACTATGCGACTATTACTTAAGGCCATTCATATTATATCTGAGGAAACTGAGACCTAAAGAGATCTTAATCTCTTGTCTTAGAGAGGCAATATGATTTTGTGGGAAGAGCAGTTTTGGATGTGGAATCAGAGGAGTCACAAATTTTCAACTTAAACCCTGCCTCTGCTACTCACCAATATCGTAATCACTAGCAAATCGCTTAATTTATTTAAGCCTCAGTTTCTTCATCTGTAAAATAATAGAATTGGTCTAGCTCACCTCTGTGACCCATTTCCCCTCTAAGCTTATAGTCTCATGACCCTTCCCAAGTTCACAGAACTAGTTAATGGCAGTAAAGTCAGGATTAGATTTCAGATAAAAAAATTATACTGACTCCCTGAGATTTAGACATATAAAACGTACCTGTAATCTTCTTGTCAACAAGTAATGAAAATAATAATGGTGATGATGATCATATATACCATTTATGTAACATTATAATATTTCTGAAGTACGTTACATATGTTATTTCATTGATTGCTACAGGAAACCTCTCAGGAAGATGCTATTATTATTCCCATTTTATAGATGAAGGAACTGAGACTAAGAGAAGTTAGGTGACTTGACCAGAGTCATGCAGATAGTAAATGTATCTGAGGAGGTTTCACACTCGGGTCTTCATGAATCTAAGTCCAGAATACCAAATATATTACACTGCTTTAGGAGGTTCTTCCAAACTCTAATGTGAGAGTGCCATCTTCTTACATCCCCCACCCCATACACATACAGTAGTAGTAGCCATGACAACCATCAGTTCCCCCATGGAGTTCAGCGTCTTAGATGGGGAATTGGGTACATTGAGCCATAGCTTCTTTCTTTTCCATTGGGAGAGAACTTGCTGGATTTGGGCAAGCACAGAATACTTTAGCTGTCTCCAGAGACCTGTGGAGTTCACTGTCTACAATTTTTTCATGATCCTTGGGGAATCTTCCACAGCTGCTCTCCCTCTCTCTTCCCAACTGGAGGACAGTTTAGAGGAGATTCAGTATTGGGATGAAGAATTAGTTGAGTACATTATGGGGACTTTTTATTATTATTTCTTGCTAATTGTGGTGCCTTCAACTGAATTTGCTCCATAGAACTTGGAACAAGAATGCTTTACTATTCTGAGGTCCATTTCTAAAATTCTTAGAGAAAACACAGTGTTGTAGAACCAGAAAATAGTGACTGTATGAAAACTCCTGGTTAAGTGCTTATGCAGTTTCCCTTCTTTTTACTCGTGCAACCATTTCCCTAAAAGTAGAACATCTGACTGATTCTGTCTTGAAAAGGTCTCTTTCACTTTCTTTTTTAGCCTCCTTTTACATAGGGTAAAATACATTGGCAAATTCACGAAATTCTGCAGTGAGTATTTTGTTTAAAGGTCACTGTAAGTAGAGCCCGACGTCATGTATACAAATAATTAAGTTCACTTTAATGCTCTCGGGAAATGCCACAGAAAACAAGCAGAGCCTAACAAAATGTAATTTTGTTACCTGCACACTGGTTAGACACAAGGTGCTAGTGCATGCTGGTATAAAGGCAATTCTTATTGGAGATGAAGGTATCCTCAATATCTCACATTTATCTGGTGCTTTAGGGTCTGCAAAATGTTTTATATAAATCATCTTGTGACAACATTATGATAACCCTGTGATGCAAATGCTTCCATCATCTTCACTTGACAGATGAAGAAACTAAGGCTTAGGTCAGTTCAGTGACTTTTCTAGATTCACACAAGTGTCACAGGCAGGATTTGAACTTAGGTTTTTCTGGCCTCAAATCTGATACACCATGATGCCCTTCCACATATTTTTACTCATACAATGTCTGAATGAAAGTGGAAAACAGAATATCGGTACCTTCATGTAATATAGTGCCTTTGTTGGAAAGAATGTCAATTGTTAGAATGTCATGTTAGAAAGGATCTTAAGGTTTTCTAATCTCACCTTCTCCCACAGAGGGATGTCTCTGAGAGGCAACAAGATACAGTAGAGAATGGACCAGGCTGAAAATCAAAAGACCTGTGTTTTTGTTGTGTGTCTCCACTAGCTAGTTGCATAAGCTAAGAGAAATAACTTGAGAGCATAGATGTCTAGTTCAATAATTCATTTTATAGATGAGGAAACCATGGCTCAGAAAAGTCATGTGATTTAGGCTTTCTGGGCTTCAATTTTCTCTTCTATAAAATGAAAGAGTAGGACTAGGCCAAGGACTCAAACTTTACTGTTTCATGAATCCTTGTGGATATCTGGTAAAGTCTATGAACCCCTTCTCACAATAATGCTTTAAATGCACAAATAAAATACATGGGATTACAAAGGAAACCAATGAAATCAGAAAAAAAATGTTCAATTTTTAAAAATTTCATATATACCAGTTTAAGAATGTCTGAACTAAATAAAGTCTCTTCCAGCTTCAAATTCTGCAATAGCCATCCAAACTTAAAAAATTCCTTGTATTACTTCCTGAGGCAGTTAGTTCCATTGTTGAAGAGCCCTAGTTTCAAAGAACTTCTTTCTCCCTTTACTGTAAACTTTCTTCAAATTTCTGCCTTTTACTAAGCATTATTCTCTACTCACTTTAGTGTATTGGTTCTAATCCCAATTTAATCTGATCCCTGGTATTTAATCCCAGTATAACTGCTGTAATCACTCAACAAATACTGTTATCTGTGCTGAACTGGCCTGTGCAAAATTATGTAGTGTCTAAATGTATTATCTGGTACCTCCTCACCTACTTTATTAATATGCTTCCTTGTCCTGCCCCTGAATAACTCCTTTTTCAATAAAGGATTATCACTTGCCCAATTTAAGCAACATTATCATGCCTACTTTCTCTAAGATAACTGAATAGAGAACAACCACAGAAGGTTTTGCTGGTCTCTGCTAAGATATTAACTGATAACTAAAAAAATAAGTTCTGTCTTGTGCCCTCCTCTCATCTCTAAATGCTCTCATTTGATGACCATATTATTTCCCATTGGCTCATGTCCTCTAAGCCTGGAATGTAGCCCTTCCTCACCTCATTTTTTATAGTGTTTCTCCTTCAAGACTCAGCTTGAATTCTAACTTCTATGATAATTTTCCTGGTACCTTCTCTTACCCAAAGTTAACTCATATATACTTTACATATGTTTTTATATACCCATAAATGTGCATGAATTCTCCACTCTTATTAAAATGTCACCTCTTTGGGGCAGAGATTTTCTACATTTTTTCTATGTATCCCCAGCACCTACCCCAGTGCTTCAAGCATGTTTGTGGAATAATTGATGGCTTAACCGAACATGCATAAACTGTTACTTTTTCTAGAAGTTGCCACTCTCTCTTTATTATGTCATTTTATCTGCCTCTCTGTCTCTCTGTGTATCTCTGTGTCTCTCTCTGTCTTTGTCTATTTCCCCCTCTCTCCTTCTCTCCTTCCCTGTGTATGTATTTGTATTATGTATTATTATGTATTATGTATTACATTATACAAATTATGTATTTGACCAGAAGCAGAATTGCATAGTGGGTAGAGATCAGGATATTCCTTTGGAATCTTGGATTAAGGAATATCTGAGTTAAAATCTTGCTTCTAATACATACTTCTCCAAGAAACTCTGCAAAACTGACCATTAATTAGAAACAAGGTGCCCACTTGCATTCCTGGAGGGACTTTCCCCACATAGTTCTATTCTAATGAAATCACAGTTCCAATCCTTATCTCTCTATACTTAATCACATTCTAACATGTGTCATCAGTTTTGTGTTTTCTCTATTTTTCTTTTCTTCTCCTCCCTTCTTTCTTTTCTATTTTCCTCCCTTTCTCCCTTCATCCCTCTTTTTCCTTCTTTCCTTCTCTACTCCTTCCCTTCTTTCTTCACTCTTTCTTTCTCACCTTCATTCCTCCTTCTTTCCTTCTTCTTCCCTCCTTTCTTTTTCCTTTCCTCTTTCTTACTCCCTCCATCCTCTTCTTCAGTCTCTCCTTCCCTCCTTGCTTCCCTGTTTTGTTCCTTCCTTCTTTCCTTTTCTCCTTCCTTCCCTCTTCTTTCCTTCCCTCCTTTTTCCCTTTCTTCCTTCTTTCCCTCCTTCCCATGTTCCTTCCTTCCTCTCTTCTTTGCTCTCTTTTTTTCTTTCTTCATGTCTCATATCCCTAATTCATTGAGAACTTTCTAAGGACAAATACAATGACATTTTTCATCTTTGTATCCCCAGCCTCTAGCAAGTAGTTTCCTGTACAGAATTGCCTAATAAAATCATGTCGAATTTTGAATTGTCCTGAAAAATAGTGACCATGAAGTTGGGCGGGGGAGGGGAGAGAGTGAAAAAAACAATATCTGAAGAAATGATTTTACAATGTTGGGTAGACAGGCAGTGGGACTAAAGTGGGAACAAAACCCCCACTTGGTTACACACCTTGAAATTACATTTTGTTAGGTTAACTTATTTATATGATTGAGTCTTCTCTCTGTGTGTTATACTTTTTGCATCTTTAAAATGGAGGCAATAACAATATAGTTCTAGGAAATATGAGACTCTGCTTCTGTCTTTGTTGCTATACACAGCAAATGGATATTTTAATGTTTCCCCAACTTTACCATTTGTTTGCTGGAATTTACTTACAGTTTTATAAGATTGATATCTCATTACCAGAAGGTCAACAAATATAGGATGATGGTGGCAGTCGTTGACTTTATTGGTGGTATTGCTTTTGGTATTGTTCAGGAAGCTGATAAAGAATTAGCTATTAAGTTATAGAGGAGCTGCATCATCTGTATTGATGGAGAGGGAACTCCCACCAATGAAATTGAAAATCATAGGGTATTGGGATCAATAGTCTAGGATTGTAAGAGATTTCAGAGCTTATATAATCCAACTGCTGCCATTTTACTTTTTGGGAAGAAGGGCTCAAAAAGGTTAAGAGATTTGAGTGGCAGACTCAGTATTTGAACTTAGGTCAGAGGGTCAAATGTTTAGAAATGGAAAGGATTTATAATGACCATTTAATTTAATCTCCTTGTTTTACAGATGTGGAAAATGAGGCTGAGCCAATTTAGGTGACATGTCAAGATTCACACTGCTAATAAGTGCCAGAGGTAGTATTCTAACTCAGACTATACTAATTAAATTACTGAAGTAATTTAGGAGTATTTATGAGATATATACCTTAGCAGAAAGGAGTTGAATGACTAACACTGAGGGCTATTGCTAGAACTTAAAGGGGCTGTGAGGCAGAATTATACAAGCCAATCAATCCTGAAAGCAATAAGTTCATTTATTTGTCCTGTTTAAAAGAAGGTTATCTGGTTTATCAAGAAACACCAAGAATAATATCCATTTGTCCACCCTTTTTTCTCAAACTAAGGTTGTTGATACCTCTAAAACTAGGG
>JAQQSZ010006573.1:0-13554 GCA_028646595.1 Phalanger gymnotis
AAGCCCATTTTGCCTTACTGACACAGGAAGCTAAGGTTCAGAGATGTTAAGTGACTTAACTATGGTCACATGGAGAGCACATGTCTGAAGCAGTAGTGGTGGTACCCAGCCCTTTCTGACTTGAAGTGTAGCTCCATATTCATTGCACCAAACTGTCTCTTCAAATTTCAGCTCCCCTCCTAAAAAAAAAGGTTTCCTTCATCTATAATCTATAATTTAGATTAATCACAGAAGTAAGAGTTGGAAAAGACCTTGGATTAGAGATTATATTAAATGAGGATCCTCTCACTTCACAGAGGAAAAAACTCAGTTCCAGAGAAGTGAAGGGACTTTTACCCACAATCACACAGCTAGTTAGCATCAGAACCTAGACTTGAAGCCCAGATGTCCTGACTCAAAGATAAGACCATTCCCCCTCCCCCCCACCGCCAACAAATCACATTATTTTAGCCTCATTCATTTATTGGACTATCCGCCTTCCCTGTCCTCTCCCCCTCTCCCCCAACAAATTATTCCTCCTACTTTGGTTTTTGTTTGGTTGGTTGATTTTTTTTTTTTTTTTGGCCATGACCTATCTACCTATGCATTTTCGTAAAGTTGTTATAAAGGGTGAGCCGATAAGGCTACTGGCCCAGGATCCTCAAACTTATTAGATAAGCCAGAAGACAGGGAGTAAGATAGTCCCTTGAAGCATTTTTGCCTTGAACTTAGTTGCCCAGATGGACAGTCTTGGTTTGCTGCTTCCTTTGTTGTGTTCTCTCTAGCTTTGTTTCTCTCTGTTCTTTCTGTGTCTCTGCCTTTCTGTCTATCTCTCTGCCTCTTTCTCTCTGTCTCTCCCCCTGCCTCTGTGTCTCTCTGCCTCTCTATCTCTCTGTCTCTCTGCCTCTTTATCTCTGTCCCTCTCTGTCTCTGACTCTCTGTCTCTGTGTCTGTCTCTGTCTTTGTCTGTCAGTGTCTGTCTCTCTGTTCTCTGTCTCTGTCCCTTTCTGCTCTCTGTCTCTCTCTCCCTGTCTCTGTCTCTCTGTCTCTGTCTCTCTGTATGTCTGTCTCTCCGTCTGTATCTGTCTCTGTCACTCTCTCTGACTCTGTCTCCCTCTCTGTCTCTCTGTCTCCCTCTGTCTGTCACTCTCTGTCTTCCTGTCTCTCTGTCTCTGTCTCTCTCTGTCTCTGTCTGTCTGTCTCTATCTGTCTCTGTCTCTTCCTCTGTCTGTCTTTGTGTCTCTGTCTGTCTCTCTCTGCATCTATCTCTCTCTGTGTCTGTCTGTGTCAGTCTTTCTCTCTGCCCTCTGTTTCTGTCCCTCTCTGCTCTCTGTCTCTGCCTCTCTCTGTGTCTGTCTCTGTCTGTATCTGTCTCTGTGTGTATCTCTCTGTCGCTCTCTCTGTCTCTGTCTCTATCTATCTCTCTATCTCTGTCACTCTCTGTCTCTCTCTGTCTTTCTGTCTCTCTGTCTCTCTTTGTCTCTGTCTCTGTGTCTGTCTCTCTCTGTGTCAGTCTTTCTCTCTGGCTCTGTCCCTCTCTGCCTCTCTCTCCCTGTCTCTGTCTCTCTCTGTGTCTGTCTCTGTCTGTATCTCTCCATTGCTCTGTCACTGTCTCTCTCTCTCTCTCTCTTCCCCACCCCCATCTGCAGTCATTTTCTCAGCATTAGGCTGCTGCTTATCTGATAGGAATTCTGTCTTTTAAGAATCTCTTTTCTCTCCCTGCTTTGTACTTAATCATTGTTGGCTAGAACAAAGATATTCTAGGGCTGAAACCCAATCTTTTGCATGGAGGGAAAGTAACTAATTTTCTATTCTGCTTTGATGATATTGATAGTTATGCTTCCTTTCTAATAAATATTTCCTCGAGCAATTAAGACAACTGCTTTCCTTAATCTTCAAAGCCACATTTCAGAGAACAGCATCCTGCCATATTCTTCATTATATATTTCACAAAAGTATTTGTTGAATAGACGTGTCAAACAAAAAGCTTTGCTGCACATCTATTGCACACATGTAAAGGGGGAGTAATGATGCCCAGACGCCCAACCTGGAAAAAGCTTCATGTTTTCATGTTCATTCTTTCCTTATTTTGTCTTCAGAGTTCATGGTAAAGTAAGGGGAAAGCTATTTTACCTAAAACTGCTACAAAATGCAGGCAATATTCAACTATGTGCAAACAATGAAATGGCAAGGATAAAGGCTGGAGCATTTTTTAGAAAGAATTGTGATGATTGCTATTATTTCAATAAAATACAGTTGTTTACACATGATATTGGGGGGAATAACAATTTTTTATGGTTTTAAACATAGCCCAAATCCTACTAGAATGCAATCTCATTTTAGCATCTCAAGGTAGCTGCATCTGGGTATCAGGTTGCTATAGTAACTTAATGAAAGCTGGCTGTTTTTTACCCTCAGTCAACTTGATCAGAGCAAAAGTCTTCCCACAGCTTGAGATTTCAGCAAAGCTCCGTATAATCCTATGCGCCTTGTCATTAGTATTTATATTTTAGATGTTGATCCCTTTAGAAGATTGGGAAGAACAGAGACTGTTCTGCTCCCAAGGGAGCTTGGCATCTGACTTTTCTATTATGCAGTTTTATTGTGAATAACATAATTCCACATTTTGTCTGCAAATTATCAATATTGCAATAAGACTGGAAACACAGATGGGGAAGTGGGTGGTTTAATCATAAATTACTTTGCTACCTAAAGGCAGCTAGTGGTACAATGAATGGAGTGCTGGTCCTAGGTCAGGAAAGCCTCAATTAAAACCCAGCTTCCTGTACTTACCAACTGTGTGACTCTGGACAAATCACTTAACCCTTATCTGCCTTGATTTCCTCAACTTCCTTTGTCCCATCCTTAGAAAAACTAGGTAAGGTTAAAAATTAAGATTAAAAAATTATAATCATTGAAGTTCCACAGAGAGATTTGAACATTCTACTTTTTAGGTTCAAAAGATCACGTTGATCAGCTACTCTACCAGGCTCTGAATTGGCAAGCATTGTGACATGGTACAGTAGGAAGAGAATTGGACTGAGGGTCAGGATCCTTCGGTGGGTTTGAGGGCTGACTCTGCCACTGACACAAGACATGTGGCTACCCATAAGCTTCAGTTTAATTACCTGTAAATTTGAGGTAGTTATATTGCATAGGAGAAAGTTCTTTCTTAACTATAAAGGGCTATATAAATGTGACCTAGTATTTTGAAGCATGGGATAGATTTTAATATATGCATGACTTAAAAAGATAAACAAGTAAACTACAATATATCAAAGACTGATGGGAACACCCAGGGTAAAAACTCCTTTCACCAATACAGATGACAATATGGTTTCAATTTATATTCTTAGGGAGTTGCCTGAGTCTGAGGTTAAATGACTACTAGTCCATTATCATATAACTAGTAAATATATATTCAACAATATTTAAGGATCTCTTACTTCCTCGGAATTCTTTCTTCTGATGCAGGTCACTGAGGAGGTGAAAAGATTCTTCTCACTCAAGACGGTTTCGTTGTTGGATTTTGCTTTTATTTTATAAGTTCACTGTTTTTTTCTCTTTTTTCCATGTAAGAGAGCTCAGCTTTTGACATCTGAGTTCCACATAGTAACACGAACTAAAGTTTGGTTTCATATTATGGTGGTCCTTGTTCTACTTGAGACTCTTTTTAAAAAAAAATTGTTTTTAATTTATTGAGTAATTTATGGAGCATTTCCATAGCATAGTGTAACCATAATAATAAAGGATGTTTGTTCATGAAACTCTAAATCTATTATGTATAACTTACTATTCATTTTAAATATGTTATCGTGTACATTTTTTATTTTCCTTTTTTCCCCTCCCTTCTTGCCCTAGAGATGGACTACCGTTTGACACAAATATGTATAGACATCTGTACATATAAATATATATATATATATATAATGCTTTTCTATACATACTTCTATTTATCAGTTCTTTCTCTGGATGCAGATAGCACCCTCCTTCATATGACCTGTACAGTTAATTTGAGCATTTATAATAGTCAAAATGACCTAGTCACTCAAAGCTGTTCTTAAACTAATAGCCCTGTTACTATATACAACTTTCTCTTGGTACTCCTCATTTTGCTCTTCATTATTTCATGTAAGTCTTTTTTCTATGATCACTGAGCTCACCATTTCTTATAGCACAGTAGTATTCCAGCACAATCATATGAACACCACAACGTGTTTAGCCATTCCCCAATTGACAGGCATCCCTTCAATTTCCAGTTCTTTATTACCACAAAGGGAGCTGCTATAAATATTTTAGAATATATGAGTTCTTTTCCTTTTTCCCTAATCATCTTTGGAAAAAGACCTAGTAGTGGCATTTCTGGGTCAAAGAGTATAGATATAGGCAATTTAATAACTCTTTGGACATAATTCCAGATTGCTCTCCAAAAAAGTGGGATTAGTTCACAATTCCACCAGCAATGAATTAGTGGTCCCAATGTTTCCACATCCCCTCCAACATTTGTTGTTTTCCCCTTCAATAATTTTACCCAATCTGATAAACATCAAATGATATTTCAAGGTTGTTTAACTTACATTTCTCTAATCAATAATACTTTTAGAGCATTTTCATGTGATTATAAATTGTTTTTTTTCCATATCTAAAAACTGCCTCTTCATATCCTTTGACCATTTATCATTTGGGGAATGACTTCTAGATTTATAGATATAGATGTATATTGACTTATAGATTCTTATAGATTTGATAAAGTTCTTTATATATCTGAGATATGAGACAATTATCTGAGAAACTGTCCACAATTTTTTTCCCAATTTTCTACTTTCCTTCTGATCTTGGCTACATTTGTTTTATTTGTAACAAAAACTTTTTAATCTAATGTAATCAAAATTATCCCTTTTATACCTCTGCTGTCTATTTCTTGTTCATTCATTAGTTGTTCACCTATTCATAAGTCTGATAAGTAATGTGTTCCATGTTCTTCAAATTTTTTGCAATATTTCTCTCTATATCTAGGTCATGAATCCATTTTGAATTACTCTTAAAAACAAAAAAAAAACTCTTTCTTATATCAAAGCTTTTTGGATTTTTGAAATGAAGGCCACTGGCTTCATAAAGCCATTACTTGAGAAGAAATCTCAAAAGTGATGATGGGCAAGTGTAATTCCCTCTTTTGCCTATAATTCATTACAAGGAAGGACACATTTTATGATTTCTGTTGTGGTAGAAATATCAAGGTGCTTGTGAGTTTCATTGGAAATTTTACTTCATTTCTTCCCTTTGGCAGCTTTGAAATAAACTATGCAAGCTTCTGAAAGGAAAACTACTTGGAGTTTTTAAAATAGGATTGGTTTTATCATATTTCAAAATAAGTAAATTGGCATCCTTTAAAAAATTCAGCTTTCAATGTGGGCAAAATTTGCTGATGAAGCAAAGAGCTCTTTGTAGTTGACATGTGAGACAGACTAATTCCTTTCAAACCCACTGTACTTCAATTTTGGTATTTTTCTAGTTGAGGAAGAGACTTTTTAAAGGACCTCTTCCCCAGACCTTTCACCTTTCATTTACCTATGCATTTTCTATCTAGATCTATTAGACAGCTTCTGTCTCTGATGTTGTCTTTCCCAGAGTAAAACCAGAATCATTGGATGTTAAGACTTATAGAAGCACAAACATTTATGGGTTGTTTTTTATGGTGTGCACGTATGATACACAATTCCATTGTTCTCTTTCAAGAAACAACTTCTTAGTATGCTTTTCTTTAAGGAGAGATTTGAATATGTCTTACTAGTGGAGAAGGAAAAGCAATAGCTGCCATGCTAAGTGCTTTCAACAAATATTGTCTCATTTGATTCTCATAACAACACTGGGGATTAGGTTCTCTTATTATCCCTATTTTACAGTTGAGGGAAATGAGACAAACAGAGGTTAAGTGGCACATCCAGGGCCATGTGGCTAGTGTCTGAATCCAGATTTCAACTCACACCTTCTTGACTCCAGGCCTAGAGTTCTATCCATTGTGCTACCAACTGCCTTTAGCAATCAATGAAGCAAGCCTCAAGCATTTGTTAGTAGTATGTACCAAGCACTGTGCTAAGTGATGGAAAGTCAAAAATGAAAGTGTCCCTGACTTCTAGGAGCTTACCTTCTATCATGGGGAATGTGTCTATGCATTTACATCTACAAAATAGGTACAAGTACATAAAAGATTATTTGGATACAAGTATCTTGGGGATCAGGAAGGGCCTCCCAAAGGTGACACTTGAACTAAGTCTTGAAAAACTAATTAGAAATTAGAAGAGAAATAAGTAAACAAGGAAGAGTTAGTTTCAGCTATGGAGGCAGCCAGGACAACAGCATGGAGGTGGGCAATGCAGTGTCAGTTATGGTGTACATTAGGAAGGGCAATTTGACTGGATTGTAGAGTGTATGAAGGGGAGTCATGTGTCATAAAGTTAGAATTTAGGTTGGAGCCAGATTGTGAATGACTTTAATTCCCTACAGAAAAGATGTTATTTGTTCCTGTTAGCATAAGAAAGAACTGTAGTTTATAAAGTGGAAGAGTGACATATGGTCAGACTTAGGAACATCATTTCAACATTGGTATGAAGGGGAGACTGGAGTAGAATGAGCCTTGAGTCAGCATAACAAAAGATTATTTTCTTTCTTTCAAATAATATTAATTTTCCCCAGTTATATTATAAAACAATTTTTTAAACATTTTTTGTTGTTTTTATGGTTTTGAGTTCCAAATTCTATTCCTCCTTCCCTCTCCTCCCCACCCCCAGATGGTAAGCAATCCAATATAGGTTATCCATATGCAATCAGGTAAAACATTAGAAAGTTATTTTCCGTAGTGCTGGTGAGAGGTGATAAGGTGCTAAGAAAGCAGCTGTGCAAGGGGAGAGAAAGGCAGTGGAGATAGCAAATAAGATTTGACAGTCGATTGGCTATATGGGTAGAGGAGGGTGAGCACTGTAAAGCATCACACTGAACTTGTTGTAAACCCAATTCTCTGAAAGGATAGTGATATCCACAATAGTAATAGGGATGTGTTGAAGAGGGGTAGGTTTGGGGAAAAAGATAGTAAATTGTATTTTATGCTTGTTTTTGATGCCCACCGGACACGCGTTTCAAAATATCCAAAAAGGCAATCGATGATATACTGTTGTTGATATGCTGTTGTTCAGTCGTGTCTGACTTTTCATGACCCGGCTTTGAGGTTTTCTTGGCCAGGATGCTGAAGTTATTTACCATTTCCTTCTTTAGCTCATTTTACAGATGATGAAACTGGGGCAAACAGGGTTAAGTGATTTGCCCAGGGTCACACAGCTAGTAAGTGTCTGAGCTGGGTTTGAACTCAGGCCCTCCTGATCTCAGGACTGGCATCTCTCCACTGCCTCACTTAACTGCTCTATACAATCAACTGCTTAGGGTATATGTGATTACTTCTCAAAGTCTTCAGTTCTATAAACTGAAGAATTTGATGGAAAGAGCATTGGATGGGAGCAAGAGAAATAAAGATGAAATTGTGGCTCTGCAATTCATTATTTGTGTGTCCTGGGATGTCACTTCACCTCTGGAGGCTGTTCCCTCCTTTGTAAAATGAGGATGTTGTTATCTCCCCTTCTGCTCTAAAGCCATGAAACTGTGAGGCAAACATCCCTTGGAGCATGACCTTTTTACATCTATAGGATAAAGGCTTTCTATTTGCCAAAATCTGCTGGGAAAATTGGAAAGCAAGATGGCAGAAATTAGATTTACTCTGAATCTCAGATCTTCTGTCACAATAAGGGCTAAATGGATACAAGATCTAGATATAAATTATCATGTCATAAACAAATTAGAGAAGCAAAGGAAGAGAAATTATGGACAGTGGGCAAAAAACAAAGTGGACATAATCCCCTCACCTGACATCTTGATCTTGACTATCATGCTGTCTCTCTCTTCCCTTTCATGGTTAAACTTGAGAAGGCCATCTCTAATTGCCACCTCAACTTCTTTTCCTCTTCTCATTTTCTTGTTCTCTCATCTCTGTAGTCTGACTTTCAGATTCATCATGCAATTAAACATGCTTTCTTTTGTTACCAGTGATCTTCTTATCACCAAATCTAATGGGCCTTTTCACTCTTTTTTTCTTCTTAGCTCCTCTGCAGTTTGTGACACTGTCTGTCACCATTATTTTGATACTTTCTCCTTTCTAGATTTTCATGACTGCTGGTTCTCCTCCTACTTGTCTGACTTTCTCCTTTGCTGGATCTTCATCCAAGTCACACCCACTAGCTGTGGGTATCCCAGGTCCCTCTGTCCTGGGACCTTTTCCCTTTCCCTCTATACTGTTTCATTTGGTGACCTAATTAGCTCCCATGAATTCGTTTATTACCGCTTGGCAGATGATTCCATTTACTTAGTTCTCTCTCTCCTTACCTCCAAATCTTACATCTCCAACTGCCTATTGAATATCTTGAGATGAATGTTCCATAGGACAGCTCAAGTTCAACATATCCAAAACTGAAATAATTCTCTTTTTTCCCCAAAACCTTCCCCTCTTTCCTGTAGAAGGTGTCACCATCCTCTCAGTTACCCTACTCACAATCTAGGTGTCATCCTCTCATCCACTCTCATTCTCTCTCATCCCCCTTAGCCAATCTATTGCCAAGTTCTGTTGATTCTGCCTTCTTGATATCTCCTTCATATGCCTCTTTCTCTCCTCTGAAACTGGCATCACTGTGGCACAGGTTCTTCTCACCTTACACTTGGACTACTGCAGTAGTCTTCTGATTGGTCTCCTTGCCTAAAGTCTCTCCTCACTCCAGTCTATCCCCTTCCACTCAGCTCTCAAATCTGTGTCCCTAAAGTGCAAGTTTGACCATATTATCCCTTTCATTCAATCAACTCTAGAAGCTCCCTGGTACCTTCAACCTTAACCCCTCCTGCCTTTCTTGTCTTCCTACAACTTACCCCCCTCCGCATACTCCGTGAAGCAGTGACATTGACCTCCTTGACTTCCTCTAGACAGGATAATCCATTTCCCTATTCTGGGCATTTTCACTGGCTGTCCCTCATGCCTACAATTCTCTCTCTTATCAACACCTCTTTTTTTCAAATCTCAGCTAAAATCCCACCTTCTGCATGAAGTCTTTCCCAACCACCTTTAATAATAGTGCCTTTCTTCAAGGGCAGACCAGTGTGCACAGATAGACTCTTCCTATGCCTTCCATTTCTCTACCTTTTCTTTCTCTGTCTTATTCCTTTCTGAAAAAGCCTGTGTACCAGTCTAGCTCTACCCCACAGTCCTTTATCTATTTCTGACATTGCCATGGCAACTGAAATTTTAGGGTCAGTACTTCTCCTTCCCTCTATGCCCTTGGTAGAGCTGTGAATTATTTTAGAAAGCAATTTGGAATTATGCAAATAATATGATTAGAATGCTGATAAAAATAATGCCTTTCCTCTGAGATTATCTCCAATTTATCTTGTACATTCCTCGTTTGTGCATAGTTGTCTGCATATAGCTTTTCCATTAGACTGAGTTCCTTGAGAAGAGGGACTGTTTTTGCTTTTTTGTGTATTCCCAGAACTTATCACAATTCCTAGCATGTAGTAGGTACTTAGTAAATGTTCCTTGGTGGCTTGAAAATTTGAAAATCTTTTGCACAAAGGAAATTGATGAAGCTAAAAATCAGAAGGGAAACTGTTAATGGGAAAAATCTTTGTGTCAAGCTTCCTTGATAAAAGTCTGTTATCCAAGATAGATAGGGAACTGATTCAAATGTTGTACATAGGGACAGGAACCATTTCCCAGTAAATAACTGGTCAAGAGATATGAAAAAGCAATTCTTACTATGAACAAACATCAATGTGAAAAGATCTCCCAAATCACTAAATGCAAATTAAAATAACTCCAGTTCTGCCTCACATATGTTTTGCAAAGAGGACAAAAAAGTTAAAGAACAATTCTTGGAGGTGATGTGGAAAGACAGACACAGACGAGCATGATTGGTAGAATTGGGAAGTGGTCCACCTCATCTCAAAATCAATTTGCAACTATTCCTAAAAAGTAAAATAGACCACATATGCCTTTTGACACAATGTCTACTAGGCATATACTTCAGAGAGATAAATAAAGAGGAAAAGGACCTCTATGCACAAAAATAGTTATTGTGGTTCTTTTCATAATGGCAAGGAACTAGAAACAATGTGGGTACCCATAAATTAGGGAATATCTGAACAAATTATGCCATATTAATGTCATGGAATACTTTTTCCATACGAAATAAGTAAAATGATATATTTAGAGAAATGTGAAAAGACATTTATGACCTGATTCAGAATGAAGTGAGCAGAACAAGGAGAATAGTTTATATAATGACTACAACATTGCAAAAACAAAAAAAAGACATGAACACTGACTAACCATTTCTCCAAAGAAATAATGAAGCACACTTCTCACTTCTTGGTAGAAAGGTAATAAATTAGAGATAAAGTATAAAGTATACATTTTTCAAACATGGTCAATATATGGATTTTTTTTGATTGTGCTTATGTGTTATAAGGGAGGATTTTTTATTTAAAAAGGTGGAGAGTTAAGAGAGCATAGAGGGGCTTGTGATTTTGATTCCCCCCCCAAAAAAAGAGGAAACAAAGAAATTTCAGTGAAGCATTTAAAAGAGCACCTAGAAAAGAAGATTCAGGAGGAAATAAAGATGAGCAGAACATCTTTGAAACTAATGAAGTAAATTTATTATAAATTTTTAAGGAAGAAGTAACCTAGACATAGTGGTGATTTACTGTTTCATGTGTAATCTTTTTTTTGTTATTCTTTGTACATAAAAATGCTCAGTTCATGTTTTTCAAATTCAGAATAACATTTCTTTTAAAGAGCAGTTAGGAGGATATCCTGGGCTTATCATTTGTGCTGCTGTTGCCAAAGAGATAGAGTTTATTGGTAACAGAGTAATGCCATTGTGTATTCATGTCATTTTATTTGCTCAGCTGAGAATGCAATAACTAAAATTTCATTGAATTATTTACCATTCCTGAATCAAAGTTTTTAAAATTTAAGAGCCCTGACTCAGAGAGATGAATTGGTAAGCCCTGGGCCAATTTTCTAGCTACCTACCTCCTAAATTTTCTCATTCATATACTTATTTTCATTTTTGTATTTTCAACTTCCACAGGTGTTATGGGGTGTGGTCCAGATGTTCCTTTTGGCACTCAGTTCTCTATATGAGTTCTAGCCTTTATTTTTTATTTAATGGTCTAATGCCAAGGGACAGAGTAAATAGAACACTCAAGTAAATAGAAAAAACAAAAGAGCCAAATCAGACTTGTTTCCGAATGGAAAACTCTACATCTCTAAAAATATTTGCTTTGTTAAAAGAAATGAATAAAAATCTATTGGAACCAGTTAGCTGACTAATGTTTTCATTATATCTTTGAAAAATTCTCTAATTTTACGCTAAGTTGGAGTATTAGCTAACTACCAGATAAAGGTCAAAAACAAAATGTAAATTAGAAACAAGTACATTAAAAGAAATTGAAAACTGCCTGTTTTAATTGCTGTTCTTCATAGTGAAGAAGTGTGAAGTTAGGTGGTGAGCTCATTGATGAAAGTAGAAATGTTTTCCAATGGGAATGCCTTAGATAATTTATTTCTCTCCTGTTGAATGGTTTTTCATGCTACTGGGGCCTCAGATTGTTCAAATTGCACTTTCTACAAAAGACAATCAGAGGTCATTTTCTTTAACTAAGACTAACAGATTTATTACCCAACTATTTTTCGTTTATTAGTCTAATAATTAGTCCAACATTTCATTTCATTGTGCAGTAGCAAAAATAGATGAAAATTTGTTTAGTTGCCTATTCTCACTATCATAAGATGGCTTGGGACCTATCATCTGCAGGCTACTTTGATTAAGCCTTTTCACAGCATTTTTTTCAAGATATTGCATTTTTCCAAATTAAAGGACTATCAATCAAATTTACAAATTAAATAAAATGCATTTTGTTAAATGATAAAATTTATTAATTAAGGTTTTCCTTAGAACTCTCATCCAAGAGTAGGAAAAGTAAGAAAATCAGTGTTCTTTTATGAGGATAGATTCCACAAATCAGGGAAGAGGAATTTAGGGGGTCAGAGTGAAAGCTTTAATGTAGATTATATTGAACAATGTAACATGGGCCCTGGAGTATTTATCTTTGAACACTTACTGATTGTGGTAGTATCTATATATATTTTACAAAAATATCAACCTCTCTATGTGCTCTTATGGTGGCAAAGACCTAGTCTATGTACACACACATAGACTGTCATCAAATATTTTTGTATATATATGTATATATTGTATAGAGATAATGTTAATGTAATATATGAAAATAATATACACATCTTATTTTTCATATATTTTTATGAAATATAGGCTATATATATATAATATAGCTATTATAGGCTATATTATAGCTATATATAGGCTATATATATAATATAGCTATATAAATAATATATATACTATAGGCTATATAAATATAGGTTATATAAATAACATATATACATACCATATATGTAAATATTATTTATACATTTTGTTACATTAATGTATATGCATAAATAATATATTACCATAATCATTAACTAGTTTTGTATGTTGTCCCAGATCTGTTCAACACATTTCTTAGAACAATCATCTTGGGTTCAGCTAAGCTTTAATTGGTATAGTCAGACCTAGGATTGTACAATTGACTCTTTACAAGATGTGAAATGTTTTTTGATCTTTTTTCTTATTAGAAATATCCATTCACTTAGTGAACTGTTTAGTTTCATTTGTTTAGGAGGTCTTGACACCATCAGATTTACTAGTTAGTGTGATACAGAAAAGATCTGGAAACAATGATAATGTACTCTAGAATAATCGAGGGATTTTTGAATATTTGAATCTGAAGGTTCTGCTCTCATTTTTCATTCAGGTATGGCAGCAGCCAAGTTGCTTCATGATTCTGGACAGAGTGTTGTAGTGTTGGAGGCCCGGGATCGAGTAGGTGGAAGAACCTTTACCGTAAGAGTAAGTATGACTTGAGATGGGCAGGTTAGAAAAGAATGTCAATTTCCCAGTCAAAAGCAATGCCTCCAACCTCTGAAGTTTCATAGCACTTTTTTATTCCTTTCTGTTGCATTAATCTCATTTTGCTTTTTGTTTGAGCTGTTTGTATAGATTTTAAAAATCAAGTCTATTGGATTATAAGCTTATTGGAGACAGGAACATGTTTTATATGTATTTGCATTCCTCACTGCACCTAATACAGTGTTTTGCACAGAGTAGATATCTTAACAAATATTTGGTGAATAAATGTCTATTAAATGAAGAATTTAGAGGATATTTAGTCCATCTTCCTCTATCTAATTGCAGAAATCTCTTTTACAACAGCTCAGCCAAATGGTTACCCAGGCTATTCTTGAACAATACTTAAAGCAGAAGCATACCATCTTGTGAAGTCACCCTTAATATTGTTGATCAGCTCTAATTCTTAGAGGATTATTCTTTAGTAGCTGAATAAAAATAGTTATCAAATTTCAAA
>JAQQSZ010006574.1:0-13554 GCA_028646595.1 Phalanger gymnotis
GAGATAATGTACCCCATTCTATCTCTTCCTATCTCCCTCTTTCAATATATTCCTCTCTCATCCCTTATTCATCTTCAGCTCACCCTATGCCCTCTCTCTCTCTCTCTCTCTCTCTCTCTCTTTCTCTCTCTCTCTCTCTCTATATATATATACACACATATATATATACACACATACACATATATATACATGCATACACAGTCACATATATATACATAAACATATATATATACACACACACATATACATACATGCATATTCCCTTCAGCTACCCTAATACTGAGGTCTCATGAATCATACACATCATCTTTCCATGTAGGAATGTAAACAAAACAGTTCAACTTTAGTAAGTCCCTTGCAATTTCTTTTTCTTGTTCTTTTTCTTGATTATCTTTTCATGCTTCTCTTGATTCTTGTGTTTGAAAGTCAAATTTTCTATTCAGTTCTGTTCTTCTGTATTTGTGAGAATCATTTAACTCTGTGTGCATCCACCTTAATGTCTTCGGTTTTAGAATAGAAGCTGCTTGAGGGCAGGTATCCATTTTCTCTGTGCTGAACCTCTACAGAGGCTTCTCAAGGTCATGATGGACCTAGGGAATGATCAATATATATTGATAATAACCAGGTCTCTCTTTTAGCATAATACTCAGAGGGCATTTCTGGAAGTCAACTCGACAAACCCATGGAGCTTCTGCTGGCTCCATAGCAAAAGCTCAATAAATACTCGTTGACTTGCCTGGATGACATTTAAGAAAAGACATTACGGAAAGGCAAAGCATTATTATTAGATTTCACAGACATTCCTTTATCTAATGATATATACGAGGAAGTGACGTTGGCTGCTTGCCTTGAAGCAAAAAGCTGGAAAGATAATTAGATTGTACACAGAAGAGCCTGACTGGCCAAGTCAACCAGGGACATGGGAGAAATTCAGGCAGCAAAGCCATCTCAAACGTTTTCCCCCTTCTCTTGTACTTATTCCCTTAAACTTTCTGTCATTTTCTTTCTGCTGCTTGCGACACAGGAGCTAGATGGTCCAGATACTCAGTGAAAGGAAATCAATAAGCAGGTAAAGGGAACAGGAATCCAAAAACTGAAGGGAGAAAATGGAGTTTTTGAAAGGTAATATTCAGACTCGATACCGTCTTAATACAAGATTTCAGCTCTCTCACTCTTTTGGAGCTCCAGCTAGCTTCCCTAGCCTTGTAGAAAGGCTAGAATAGCTGCGGTAATATTTACGTTTAAACATTTCCCCGACAGTTCACGGTAATAAACTGATCTCTGAGCAATGCTAGGAAGTCGTGGCTTCACCTTGCAAATCTTTCAAAGGCTTAAATCATGTTCACATTTCACACAGAAGGAACCTCTGAGGCTATTTGGCTTAGTTCAAAGGTAACGCCTGTTGAAAAAGTCCAGTATTTAAAATGAATGTCATACGCATCGGCTGTTTCCCCTGAGGAGCCCACAGCGAAGCGTTCATGGGCTCTCATTTGCCCTGTGGGGCAGGAGTCAATAGCGCCATTTTCGAGAAGCTGCCCATTCAGCCTAATTGACTTTTCCTGCGTCACAGTTTGTGACAGACTTGAGTCTTGGAACTCAGGCTCTCCACTTGAAGTCCAGTGGCCTTTCTATGAGACGCTGCCGGCTGTGTGTGGTTTTGAACATTTCTATCTCGAAATCTGTCAGGGAAATTGCTCAGAACATTGGACTACTTAGGTCCTGTCTCCACTGTTGTACTTAATGACTCTCTCTGCCCCACTCTCTTCTCCTGCTGCCTTTCCTCTTCTCATCTATCTTTAAGCTTCCTCTTTTGAAACTTAAATACACTGCTCCTAAAGTGAAACTTTTCTTCTCCTTGGTCTGTTTTTTTTTTTTTTTAAGGCAAGTGTGATGGAATGGCCAGACTGCCGGACTCAGAGTTAGGAAGACCTAGATTCAAATTCTGCCCTCTGACATTTGTTAGCTATGTGGCTCTAAGCCTCAGTTTCTTAACTTATAAAATGGAGGTAATAATAATACCAGTAGCACTTAACTCACAAAGTTAGAGGCATAAATGAAATTGTGTTATAAGGAGAGTTCTATGCATTTAATCACTATTTAGATTTCAGCTATTAAAATTATTTTTGAGAGAACATTTAGTTTTCAATGTAAGAGGATCTCTTTCTTCCACTAAAATTTTAAAAAAAATACTCCTTCCCTTGGCCATAAACGGATCTCATCAACCCCATCATCATTGAACACTGGCTGGAGAAGAAAAAGGACATGTTTGGAAACAGACAAAAAATAAAACTAAGTATGCTTGAAGAAGAGTGGAAGGGAAACGACTTTCACCCGGTCTTTTGTATTAGGCAAAAGGGGAAAAAAACCTCATCAGAAGTCATAATACCTGCTAATGCTGCAAAAGGCAAGTGCCATAGGAATGCTGATTATCAGTGAAGAATAATATGCTTAAAGTTAAAAAGGACTTCAGAGAGGAGGCATGGTACATTGGGATGGGAGTGTTGGCCTTGGAGCCAGATGGCTGTTAGTTCCAATCCTGCCTCTAGTCTTTACTATCTGTGTGACCCTGGGTAAGACACTTCAGCCGTGGCCCTCAGGAACCTCACCTGTAAGATAGGAATAAGAATGGCATTTACTTCACAGGGTTGTTTTGAGGATCAAATGAAACAATGCACGTAAAGTTCTTTGCCAACTTTAAAGCCTACATAAACGCTGAGCTATTATTCTTTTAATATAAGGGTTTTTTAATTTAATTTAATACCAACCTATTTTATAACAACCAATTTAACACCAATCAGTCTTTAAATTTAATTTAATATCAACCAACCAGTTAACCAATAAACAGAATAAACAGAGTACTAAGGAACCAATAATCTTATCACAGTGTGTGGATAAACCCTTAACTAATTTAAAAAGACTAGGATTCGGGGTCAGACGATGAAGTCACACAGAACACAAGGTATGATTGGTTGAGATCAAGTCGCTGTTGCTGTTCAGTCATTTCAGCTTGACTCTTCATGACCCCATTTGGGGTTTTCTTGGCAAAGATACCGGAGTGGTTTTTGCCATTTCCTTTTCCAGTTCATTTTACAGATGAGTAAACTGAGGCACACAGAGTTAAGTGACTTGCCCAGGGTCACACAGCTAGTAAGTGCTCAAGGCCAGATTTGAACTCAGGAAGAGGAGCCTTCCTAAGTCCAGGGCTGGCACTCTGTCCTCTGTGCCACTCAGCTGCCCGTCACACTTCTTGAGTTATGTATAAAAACAGCATGTCCAACTAGCAGTGAGTCAAATGGTCAGCCAGAGAACTGGAGTAAAATCCCTTCAAGCAATCTCCCATCAGGGGTAGGGGTAAGGAGCTCTCTCTCTATCTCTCTCTCGCACTGACTTCTGTGTTGCGTTCTCTCTCATTGGTTTTAGTTCTCTCTCTCTCTCTCTCTCTCTCTCTCTCTCTCTCTCTCTCTCTCTCTCTCTCTGTCCCCCCCCCCCCCCCACCCCCCCTTGAAAACAGCTACATGCAGAGAGAGCATATCAACCATTCCATAGTTCTTTGTCCCAGGTCTATTTAAGGGGCCTCAGAGTTGGTGTTGGTTATTTGAAACTCGCCTAGGCATGGTAAAGTAAGGAAATTTGGCCAAGAGCTAGCAAGCACCCGTAGCCAGAGTGAGGGAACAGTAGCTGTGATGAGAGTTTCTTTGACGGGAAAGGGAGGAACTCAGTGCTTATGGTAGAACATTGATTCTGAGAGACTGGAAAGACTGGAAAGGGAGTGAATTCAGGGTAAGAGGACTGGAGGAGGAGCATAGCAGAAAGTGAATGTGTTCTCGACTAACTGTAGAACACTGAGAGTCGATCTTAGAGGGAATGAATCCAGGAATCTGTCCCTGTGCTTCCTAACCTTGCACATACACCAACACACAAGAGAAATGATGAGAGGCCATTACTGAGATTGGGCCTCATAGCACTTTTGATGAATTGGGAATTTTCTGAGTTCTGTCTAGGTTGCTTGGCAGAAGAGATGAGGGGGAAGCAAAGGAAAAACAAGGGAACCTAAAGTCGAGGACTTTACAATGGGAGCATTAAGTGACAATTTTATGACATTCTAGTCCAACCTCAACCAATCAACAATCATTTATCAAATGTCTGTTAAGTTCCAGGCATTATGCTGGGTGCAGGGGATCCCAAGCCAAAAATAAAATAATTCCTGCAGTTAAGGAGTTTACAATCTATCTAGGGAGACAGCATGTATGTATGGATATGTATGTCTATCTTTATGTATCTATATATTCATAAAATTCATGCAAGGCAAATACAAATCACCAAATGATGTCTACAGCATCACCAATGAGTAATCATAAAGCCTTTGTCTGATTGCCTCAGGCAAAGAGAAACATATTATATTATCCCCAAAGACAACCCATTCCTCTTAAGGAAAGTTCTAATTACTGTGGTGATAAACACTGGCTCTCCCTATAAAAATAATAGCTCATAGTTATAATGCTTTATAATTACAGAGATTTCTCCCATATGTTATCTCATCTGATTAGGGAAGAGGCAGCACAAAACGATGAACCAAGCAGTGGCTTTGGAGTCAGGAGGCCTCAGGTTCAAAACCAGCATCTGGGGCAGACTAGTTTTGTGACCTGTGCGACTCAGCCTTTCAGTGACCCAGAAAGCTCTCACATGTACATATGTATCAGCAGATGGGTATTCCTCAAACTAATCTACCTGATTTAACCGATTTTGGAGCTTTCTGAGTTACCAAGAAGCCAAGTGACTTACCCAGAGTCATACAACTGGTATATGCCAGAGGCTAAACTTGAACCTGTCTTCCTGACTCCAAAGTTAGCCTTTAGTCCATTATACTTTGCTTCTTCTTCTCTAATCAAAAGAGAGGATACATTAGAGAAATCTCTATAATTGTGTCTCACAAAAATCCAATCAGGTAGGTAGCATAAGAATGAGGATTATCCCCTATTTTCAGCTAAGGGAAGGGAAAAGGAAGGCAATAAGCATTTGCTAAGTGCCAACTATTTACCAGGCACTGTGGAGAGTGTGCTGGGCCTGGAATCAGGAGGACTCATCTTCCTGAGTTCAAATCTGGCCACAGACACTTACTAGCTGTGTGATCCTAGACAAGTCACTTAACCCTGTTTGCCTTAGTTTCCTCATCTATAAAATGAGCTGGAGAAGGAAATGACAAACAATTCTAGCATCTTTGCCAAGGAAACTCCAAATGGGGTCATGAAGAGTCAAGCAAGACAGAAATAACTGAACAATAAAAATTATCTCATAAGGAAATTGAGAATCAAAAGAGTTAGGTGAACAGAGCTATAAGCAGAACCTAGGCTCCCTAGGCCATATTGAGGTTAAGGGACTTGATGATCATTATTTGGGGTCATCTTTTTGTCTGACAGCTGAGCGTCACAGCGGATAGAGCACTGGACCTAGCATCGGGAAGACCACAGCTCAAATCCAGCCTCCCACACTTACCATGTGACCCTGGGCAAGTCAATTAACATCTGCCTGCCTCACTTTTTCTCTGTTAAAAGAGGATAATAGGGGCAGCTAGGTTGCACAATAGATAGAGCTCTGGCCCCGGAGTCAGGAGGAGCTGAGTTCAAATCCAGCCTCAGAAGCTTGACACTTATTAGCTGTGTGACCCTGGGCAAGTCAGTTAGCCCTGATTGCCTCACATACCCGCACAAAAAGAATAACGATGGCACTTAGCTCTCACGGTAGTTGCGAAGACAAAAATGAGATAATGTTTGTAAGGTACTTTGTAAACTGGAAAGTATCATACAAAAGCTAGCTATCAATAGGAATAGAGGTCATTCATATAGTACTTTAAGGTTTAGAAAGCATTTTATATGTTGACCTCATTTGATCCTCATAAAGACCATGTGAAATAGAGGCTATTGTCACCCCCATCTTACAGCTAAGGAAATTGAGGTACAGAGCAGTAAAGTGACACACCCAAGGTCATGCAAGTAGGAAGTGTCTAAGGCAGGATTAAAACTCAGGTCTTCCTGAATCCACATTCTGAGCTCTATCCTTTGCACTACCCAGCTGCCTCTCAGTATGCCATCAGTACCATGTTGGTTGTCAGTTTCTTGAAGGAGAGATTGATTTCTCCTACAGCTTTTCTCTCCAACCAACCAATGCACTACTGGAGGGTGGGATACTTGGTCATAGAATTCAGGTACGACTCTCTCCACGCCACCTGGGCGATGGCAGCTAGGCAGCCTAGTGGATCAGATAGCAGACTCTGAATCAGAAAGACCGAAGTTTGAATCCTGCCTCAGATGCTAATTAACCACATCACCTGAGTAAGTTCCTTATTTCTAAAATAGGGAGGATAATAGCACCTACTGTCAACATGCAGTCACAACTTTGGGGCCTCTTAACAGTCCTTGACAGCACCTTAGAGAGTGGTTATGAGGATCCAATGAGGTAACATATGTAAAATGTTTTTGCAGACCACAAAGCCCTATGCAAATGCTTGTTATAATCATCATTATTCTCACTGTCTTTGGAAATCTGTGATTCATGGAGATTGCCACATGACTTGTGAGATCTCATTTCAAAGAAGCCAAAATCTCACAAACTCCTCATTTTAACAATGAGAAAACCGATCCAGAGAATGAAAGAGCTTTACCCTAAGCCTCCAATAATGATGATGGTGTTCATGGTCTTTTCCGTGTCAGCCTTGAAAGCCTCATATTTAGGCACCAATCTCCTCACCTCCCAACCCCCAAACCCCTGCAGGGATTTTTGCAGAGTGTGCAGCCTATCAAGTCAACAGAATTTTCCAAAGGTCAAAAATGCAATATTAATCCTGATATCATATCTCTCTTTGCATTTTAATATAACCAAGTTAAATGACAGCGATCGTCACATTTTTATGCCTTCCCCCCCCCCAATTTTTTTTAAAACACCTCTAATCACATAGGTTTTCAGATGCTGTTTTAAAAATCTTTCCCTCTGCTCAGGTTTTGTATATGTTCAGATACCTTCACTTTTTTCCTCTCAAATGGCACTGGTCACGTGGGATGGAAAATAGCAAAGGTTATCCCACTCTGCAAATAAGGTAGCACATCTAATTCTAATAACTATGGTCTAATCTTGGTTCTTCCAATAATACTAAAATAATTGAAAATCACACCATGAACAAGTCTAAAAGCACCAAAGTGACATAAAACTAATTAATCACTATCAATTTAATATGTGCCCTTTCCTTTCAACCAGCTCGGCTCCTCTTGACTTGGCTGATGATATCCACTCAGCTCGCTGTGCACATCCATTCTCCAAAAACACATTCTCCCTCTCCTTTCCTCTCAAAAATAGAGTTTCAGACAGGGAACACTTTAAATCACTGCTTTGTGGGTCGACCCCATAGTCCTTCATTGACCCATCACGTCGGTGGAAGTGTTGCTTGCTCAAGGACTGTAAATATATATCACATAACCTTGAAGGAGTTTCTGAGGCCTCATTCCTTTTTTAAACTTGTTTATCATCTTTCAAGAGCATCCATGAAGACCTCTCCACCAGAACCAGCTCCATTATCACAGGGAGCATCACTGAGGTCAATGACAAGTCTCTTCCTTTAGCCCCAATTCAGTGTTTCTGTGAATATGCATGTGAAATTTATATTATGCAAAACAACAATTCTCCTCTTTGCAACAAGATATTTCTATTGCTTTGTGTACCATTTCTTTTGATGAAATACCAATGGCTCTAGATATTGTGATATCATTATCCTTGAGTCTCCTTTGTCCTTAAAATTTACAGAATTTCATTTGTCAATAAAACAATCCAACAACCAAGCCAAGTTATACACTGTATCCCAACTGTGTGTGCCAGGTAATACTTGGTATGGAGGGCATGGAGAAAGAAAGGAGGCAAAAGGAATAGAAGATATAATTCCCACCCCCAAGTGACTTCCATAATCCTTATTTAGTAATAATAGGTTACAGAGCCATAATTAGCATCATGCCAATGAGATTTTGCCCCAGTGCACTGGCACCGAGGGGTAGAGATATGCTCTCTCTACATAGCATCCTGTACTTTCCTTCGTAGACCTGTCTATGATATCTCCTCTTCTAGAACACATCTTCTTCCTTCCCAATTCCTATGAGCCAGAGGGATCAGTTCTCAAGTAGATAGACTGCCTGCCCCTTGTTCTGAAAAACTCTATCTGCTCTTAGACTGCCCCATATAACTCCACTGACAAACACACCCACTCCATCTGTTTTTATTCTATGTAGAATAATTCCTGATTATGGCTCAGGTGGATAGATTTTCAGCATTTTGATCTGTACCTAATAAATGTGTACATTTAGAGTTTAAAATATATTTAAATACTTCATGGATCTGTGATTTTTGTTGATACTGGTTACTCTCTCCACCAACTAGAATCACAATTACCCTATGGCTAAAAAGATAATTTTTGGGAGTTGCTATGACAAAAATAATTCCTACTCCTGAAGCCAACCTGGTGATCATTTTTTTTTTCATTTTTAGTTAAGCTGCTCCTCAGACAATTGATAGAGAGTCCACAATCGATGTGTGCCCAAAGCCCCCTCCAATTGGTAATAGTTGTCAGAGTTTGAATTCGCTTTGATGGCAAGAACTTTAAGAACCCCGAAACCTTTAACTCACCTGAAATTGAAGTATTCTTTGGGTTTTGAGTTGAAGGTGACTTTAGTGACCACTTAATCCATCCTTCTCTTACTCCTCATTTTACATATGAGAAAACTGAGGTCCACAGAGCCATCAGCCTTGTTTCAAGCCCAAGTTCTATGTTTCTAAATCCAATACTCATTCAGATAGGCCTATAGGTGACTTTGGCCTCATCTTCTTTTTATGACATTGGAATAGCTATCCATTCAAGCATCATGCCTTGGTACTGTGGTAAAAAGAGCATTAAACTTAGAGCCAGAATGAAGAAATATTAGAAGTTCATAGCTGGGAGGGATTTTAGAGAGCAATTCGTAACCAACTGAGAATTCTCTCTATAAGCTCTCCAGCTTCTGTTTTTAAGACCTCTGGTGAGAGAGGTCTCACTACCTCTTGAAGTAGGTCATTCCACTTTCAGATAATTCGCATGGTTTCCTCACTACAGATCTCCAAGGAAAAGCTGGGTGACTGCTTGTCAAGGAGAGGATGTGAAGGATATGAGTTCTGGGCTATACTAAATGGAGTCCAAGACCCCTTTGAACTCTGAAATAGCATGCTTCTGTATCATATAACTAAAATAGTTTTCCCTTATACAGCCAAAATCTGCTTTTCTGAAATAACAAACTTTGATCATAGCTCTGCCCTGTGGAAACAAACAGAAGTAGAATGAGTCTGGTCTAATATTTTTTCCACATGATGGCACCTCAGTTACATAAAGACAGTTATCATCTGTTCTCCTCACCATACCCCTACACTGACCTCAGACTTCGCCTCTCTAAGCTAGACATCTCCATTCTCTTCCACCAGCTCTCAAGCGGCATGATCTCATGGGCCTTCAGCATTCTTTTCACCCTCGGGCTTGTCAATGTTCTTCCTAAAATGTGGCATCTAGAAGTGGGCGCAATACTCCACAAGTTGTCTAATAGCAGGTCAATTACCTCTTTTATTCTGGAAATTGTGCATTTTGCCATAGCCTTATATTGCATTGATATTTTGGGCTATAACAAAGTTTTCAATATACTGAACTCATAAGTTACCCTTTCAGCATATTAATATGCCCACATCTTTTCTTTTTCAAATGAACTATCTAGTTATTCTTCATTCATCTTCTACTTATGGAATTAATTTTGTATAAAATTTAACAATCCCTTTTATATGTCATATGAGATTTGTTGTAGCTGAAATTTGGGGGGATCTGTACTTTGTCTCCCAATATATTTGGCATCTATTCCAACTTTGCATCATCTGTAAATTTGGAAGTCACGCTCTCTATGCCTTAATTCGAGTAATTGATAAAAATTTAAAATGTCCTAATGCCAAACACAGATCTCGAGGACACTCTGTTAGAGATCACATTCCAAACTGGTATTGTCCAATCAAATACTCTTTGGGTAGAACCATTCAGCAAGCTCTGAATCCACCTAAATATATTATTATCTGGATTTTATCTCTCTACTTCATCCAGAAGATTGGCAAGACAGACCTAGTAAAATGCTTCACTAAAATATAGGTAAGCTATAGCTATGGAATTCTTCTGATTTGCCAGTTTGGAAATTTTGTGAATAAAAGGAAACGATCTCTTACGGATGAAACTTTGCTGGTTCGTTGAGGTTATTCTGTCTTTTCTAAATGGTCACTAGTTATCCTTTTCATAATACATTCTAGAGTTTTGCTAGGAATTAAAACCAAGCACAATGGCCTGTAGATTACAAGCTTACATTCTTTTCTTCCTCCTTCTTCACGAAAACCAAAGCCAAGGCTCGGTAGCTGTATAACCTCAGGCAAATCTCTTACCCTCTCTGAATTCAGTTTGCTCTCTGTATGATGATTCTAGTACCTGTACTATCTACCTATGAGGGCTATTGAAGTGAGGAAGATAGTGAGAGAGTGAAAAAGAGTCAAAGTGAGCCAGGCCAAGCAATACAGACATAATCTGTTGCTATTATCACCTGGAGATGGAGGCGACCATTACCTTAACAAGCATGAAGTGCCATATTTCAATAAATAAGAAGAGCTCAAATCAAGCACCCCATAATTGTAGTGTGGTTATGTATCACCAGTGTACTGTTATTATAAAGGGAGGCTCCATCACCCCCATCATCAATATTATAGATTCACATCTCTTGTGCCTTGATAATTAAAGTACAAACATACAAACTGTCTTCTATGCTTTGATAAACCTTACAGCTCATAGGTAGAATTATATTTCATTAGACAAGGTGTCCCAAAAGTCTTAGTGTGTTTTAAACTATTAAAACTGAAAATTTTGGGGACACCTGTATTTTTAAGGAAGTGCAAAAAAAATAAAAGTTTTATATAATTTTTAACTGTAGGTATAGCCCTTAGGATACCCCATGCTCACACACAGGGCTCCCATAAAAGCTATCCCAGCTTCAAAGGACTCTGTGCACCTGCAACCACTCAAAACCATGGCTCACAAGCACCATGCAACATATTTGAGTTTTTCTAGACATTCAGAGAGTACAATTAGGTCCAAGCACAGACATTTAATGAAATTCCATAGCAAGAAAATATGTATCAACAGATTATTCCCTCCAAAAATCTGGACCAACCTCTACCATGAATAGAAACATAATCAGTGTCAAGGGTTGGCATGTATATAAGGCTCACATGGACAGAACCTGTGTTGTCCAAGGAGAATATATGTAGGGGTAATTAATGCTAAAGGGCCGTTGGTATCTTCTTGTGATTCCATTATATTGCTCTTGCTGTCCGTGCTCCCTGTTGAATGTGAAGTTTGCAAAAGGCAGTTTGGTCTTCTGATCTTATAGTGACCATTGAGTATAAAGTATCTGACGGGCATTTCTCTTAGCTACCAGCTTGTAGGGGACCCCTGCCTCTGAAAATTGCTCTTTTCTTCTTCTTTTTGGAGGCAATTGGAGTTAAGTGACTTGCCTGGAGTCAGATAATTAGTGTCTAAGTCCGGATTTGAGCTGCCTTGCCTCTCTTCTTTTAAGATGTGACTCAAGCGCCATCTTCCACAGACAGAAAGAACTTTGTATGGTTAGGCCAATACTGAGGATCAGATCAAGCAGTGGGTCAGGATTCCAGGCAAGGTTCAGAGGACCAAAAAGTCAGACAAGGCAAAAAATCTAGAATTTGAAGAAACACTTTGAGTAGCACAGATCAGAAGGCTGAGCAAGGCAGCTGGGTTATATTGGATCAAGACCCAGAGAATGGAGTCAGGACAATATGGACAAAGCATCACAAACAAACCATATCTCAATACAGAGTCAGTTCTTTGGATTAACGAAGGATTTTATGTGTTTTTATTGAAGACAGGAGGCAGTTCTTAATGACTTTCACCTGGGGCTTGGAAATGAAAGTAAATGGGAGCACTTGACTGGAGTCATTGTGGAGGGAACAAACAAATCCTGACAGAGGCAGATAAAAAAAGAAATAGAAGTAATATTTCCTGGTTGTGACATTCTTTCAGATGAGTAAAGAACATCATTCACAAATCTAACACAAAGATCAATCAACAAACATTATTTTAAAGGACCTCTATATGAAATAGTTCCTTCTCTGAAGAAGCTCATATTCTATCAAAGGAGACAACATCTATAATGATTACATATGGGTTTTTGTTGTTCGTCCTTCAATTTCAAAGGAGACCAATAATATCATTGGGTGATGACTTCTGCATGAATTAGAATTAAGTGAGGCAGAGTTGCACAAAGTCATCAACCTCACTCTCTCTTCCAGAGTCAATGATGTCCAGTAGCAAGAAAAAAGACAGAATGATTGGCAATGACCCAGGATGAAGTGCATGCATGACCTTGGCATCTTCTATGTCTGACCAAGCTCTAAGTGTTCTGCAGTGTCTGTTTCAGATATCTTTCCTGGCTATTGGAACAAATTGTTCTTGTCCACCCGTTCTACTGGGAGAAATCTTCACATGCTTGGGGTAGACACTGCCCTAACTCACCAACCAGTGTGAGGCCTGTTGATTACCCTCAACCTAGTTCAGCCTGTTTATCTCCTTGAACACCCCTTATATCTATATATTGGTTAGAAGGCATTCAGAGGCGTGAGGGTTCTACTGAGTGGGATGACCAGCAAAAAGGTTTATGCAAAAGTGAAGCTTGAGCTGAGATGTGAAGTAAAGTAAGTATTCTAAGTGGTAGAGGTGAGGAAGGAGTGCCTTCTTACTATAAAAGCAGTCAAAGCAGGGGGGGCGGAGCCAAGATGGCAGCTGGAAAGCAGGGACTAGCGTGAGCTCCCTGTCAAGTCCTTCCAAAAACCTATAGAAAATGACTCTGAACCAGTTCTAGAACTGCAGAACCCACAAAATAGCAGAGGGAAGCTGGGCTCCAGCCCAGGACAGCCTGGATGGTCTCTGGGTAAGGTCTGTCCCACACGGAGCAGGGAGTGGAGGGGAGCAGAGCAGAGCCCAGCTTGGGCGGCGTGGACCAACAAGACCAGGAGCCGGGCGGAGTGTGCCCTAGTGCCCTGAATCAGTGAGCTGTGGCAGTTACCAGACTTCTCAACCCACAAACAACAAAGGCAACAGAGAAGGATAGGAGGAAAAGCTGCTGGGGACAGGGATTTTGTGGTTCAGCCACCGCCCCAGGGGCAGAGGAGGTGGGGCAGCTACAGAACTACAGCTGCAGTTGCTTCTGGCCCCAGGCCCACCTGGTGGGAGGAAATAAGTGGCAGATCAGAGCAGGAGTGCAGAGCCTGCTGAAGATCTAAGTCCAGTCCAGGTTAGGGGTTCTTGGGGAAGGAGGAGTGCTGGTGTGGCAGAGCTGGTGCATCTCCCCAAGCTTGGAACATAGAACTCTGTACTCTATAAGCAGTCATACCCCACTGAAAAACTTAAGGGTCAAGTAAGTTGGCTGGGAGCATGGCCAG
>JAQQSZ010006575.1:0-13554 GCA_028646595.1 Phalanger gymnotis
TAGCAAACAAACTACCAAAAATTTGTTTTACAGAGCTGGAAAAAATAATAACAAAATTCATCTGGAAGAACAAGAGGTCTAGATTATCTAGGGTATTAATGAAAAGAAATGCTAGAGAATGTGGCCTAGCCATACCAGATATCAAACTGTACTATAGAGCAGCAGTTATCAAAACTACCTGGTACTGGCTAAGAAACAGAGTTGTGGATCAGTGGAATAGGATAGGTACAGAAGATGAAGAAGTCAACGACTATAGCAATTTACTCTTTGATAAACCTAGAGGCCAGCTTCTGGGCTAAGAATTCACTATTTCACAAAAACTGCTGGGAAAATTGGAAAATGGTAGGGCAGGAACTGGGCATAGACCAATATATTACACCATATATCAAAATAAAGTCAAAATGGGTTCATGATTTAAGAATTAAGGCTGAAACTATAAGCAATTTAGCAGAGCAAGGAATAGTTTACCTATAAGATTTCTGGAAAAGAAAAGAATTCATGACACAACAAGAGATAGAGAGCGTTACAAAATGAAGAATGGATAATTCTGATCGTGTTAAATTGGTAAGTTTTTATACAAACAAAGCCAATGCAACAAAGATTAGGAGGGAAGCAGAAAATTGGGAAGGAATTTTTAGAACCAATGTCTCTGATAAAGGTCTCATATCTACAATATGCAGGAAAATGAGTCAAATATATAGGAATACAAGGCATCCCCCAATTGTGAAGTAGTCAAAGGATATGAACAGGCAGTTTTCAGAGGAAAAATTAAAGATATATGTAGACATACGAAAAAAAATGCTCTAAATCGCTATTGATTAGAGAAATTTAAATCAAAATGATTCTTAGATACCACATCTCTCCTATCAGGTTGGCTAACATGACAAAGTAAGAAAATGACAAATGCTGGAGAAGATGTGGGAAAATTGGATCATTGTTACATTCTTGGTGGAGTTGTGAACTGATTTGGCCATTCTGGAGAATAGTTTGGCACTATGCCCAATGACCTACAGAAATGTGCATACCCTCTGGCCTAGCAATACCATTTCTAGGGCTGTATCCCAAAGAGATCACAAAGTGGGAAATGGTCCAGTTTGTGCAAAAATATTTATAGCCACTCTTTTTGTGATGGCAAAGAATTAGAAATCAAGAGGATGCCCATCAATTGGGGAATGGCTAAACGAATTGTAGTATATGAATGTAATGGAATATTATTGTGCTATAAGAAATGTGGAGCACTTAGACTTCATAATAACCTGGAAAGACTTGCATGAACTGATGCTGAGTGAAAGGAACAGAACCAGGAGATAATTATACACCATCCCAGATACACGGTATGTGTAAGGACTAATTTGATAGACTTGCCTCTTCTCATCAATGCAAGGTTCAAAGGACTCATGCTGGAAAAAGCTCTGCACATCCAGAGAAAGAATTTTGGAATCTGAATGCAGATTGAGGGAAACTAGTTGTTCTCTTTTTTTTTCCCCTACTTTTTTGGTTTCGTTTCTTCTTTCTCATGATTCATAACATTGGTTATGATTCTTCTTTACAACTGTACTGTTATGTAAATAATTTTATTGTGAAGGTATATGTAGAACTGATATTGGATTGCATGCCATCTTGGGGTTCTACGGGAGAGGAGAGGAAGGGAGAGAAAAGTTGGAAATCTAAAACTTGTGGAAGTGAGAGTTGTAAGCTAAAAATAAAAAAAAAAACATTCATATATTAAAGAAACTTTACCTCCAAAAGTGTTAATAAAAAGTAAGAGAAGTTATTAATTAAGAAACTAAAAATCTGTGACTCTCTTAGTTACAGTTATTTAGAGGCAGGTTATCAGGATTTAAAATATGTTTACCTTTGACATGGTAGAGAATCAAAATTGTGTGTGTTTTAATTTCAACAACATTAGTCATTTCAATAATATTAAAAAGGCTTGTATTAAAATTCAGTTTGAAATGTAAAGCTCTAACCCCTTTAAACATTATGTTGCCTTTTATATATTTTTCCTAATACATAATTTTTGATATTTAAGATCTTATATTAATAACAACATGTTATGACATAGTCAAATCTAATAAAATTCTGAAATAGAATTTTGATGCCCTTTTTTACATTCATTTCAAAAGATACTCTTCTCTGGTAAAAATAAATCTTGTGACCCATTTTTATAAAATTAATGATTTATGTATATTTTTGTAAATATTATATTTATTCACATATTGTAACATAAATATATTGTATTTATAGTTGATCAGTTCATAAGAAGTGAAATGATTGTAGATGTAAATTATTAAGGGAAAGTCAAATGGATGTCTAGGTTTTCTGTGTACGGGGCATTTTAGCTAAAAAAATGCCTTCTCAAATGGAAGGAGTGTCTGGTTTACAATTCACATTATTTCTAGGAATCAATCATTCCTGACAGCAAATGTATTATTAGGCTCCATAGGGATCCCGGAAAATGAATCCCTACTTTTCCAAATTGAGCAGTCTTGTTATTGCTTATCAACCAGCATTATTGAAGAGCAGCAAATTATAAAATGAGAGACAAGAAAATGTGTTCTGGAAAATATAAAGGGACCTGAGAAATCAAATCCCTAGCTATGCATATAATGCTTAAAACAACTTGTCTTTCATTCCTTTCTTCACTAAATCCTATGTTTTGTAACTCAGAGCTCCTTAAAAAAAAGTTAAGCTAAAGCCACAATATTGTACCTTAACAAGATCTGTCTACCAGGTCAAAATTGAAGGCCTTCATTTTTTAATTTTTGAATGAAAATAAAAGCAAACTATGCTAACTAGCAGTATTCATCAAGGCAAATTTAATGTTTTGTTTAGTTTCTCCAAACTAGCATGCATAGGATTAGATTGAGGCAAACTTTGAAGTCCTTAGCATTCCTTTCCTTCAAATTTCTCTCCCTACCTCATCCTGCTTACATTCTATTTTTCTTTCTACCAATTAGGTACTCTATCTTTTCTGTCTTGCCTTAAGAGGAAAGGACATGAAAAAGATGTAATATTATTGACATTTCAATAAGAATCTAAATTAATATACTTTTTTTCAAATGAAAAATATAAGCCAAATTAATGTTAATTGAGCAACTGTGAAGAATTTCATCTGTGAGGAGTAATGGTATATTCCCTCTAATCCTTCCATGAGCAACTGTCTACTCTGCATACCAACAAATAAGAAGGCAAAATTGATCAAGAAAATGGAAATGGTACTTTCAATAGCAGAAGAAACTTTTGTTGCCCACTATTGTTATTATTTTGGCTGGACTTCCCTTTTGGACTACTATTGCTACTACTACTAAAAACCTGTAGCTAGCATTTATAGAGCAGCTACTCTGTGCCAGGCGTTCTGTTAAGCACTTTCTAAATATTATCTCATTCAATCCCTAAAATAGTCCTGAGAGATAGCTGCTATTATTATCCCCCTTTAACAGTTGAGGAAACAGGGGCAAAAAAAAAATTATGTGACTTATCCAAGATCACATTGCTAGTGAATATCTGAAGCTGGATTTGAACTCAGGCCTTCTTTATTCCAAAACTAGGACACTATTTGATATGCCACCCAGATGGCACTCCACCTTACCATGTTGAAACATGAGGAAATCAAGGTTTCTTCTTTTTATTTTAAATTTATTTTTACTTTTCAACATTCATTTAGACACAATTTTGAGTTACACATTTTCTCCCCATCTCCACCCCCAAACCCAAGGATTCATGTTTTCCAATTACCCCTTTCTCCAGTCTGTCCTCTCTTCTATTACCCTTCTCCCCATCATCTCCTTTCCCCTTATTTTTTTTTTTGTTGGGCAAGATAAATTTCTATACCCCATTGCCTGTATATCTTATTTCCCAGTTACATGTAAAAACAATTTTTAACATTTGTTTTTAGAACTTTCAGTTCCAAATTTTCTCCCTTCTTCCATCTCCTCACACCCTCCTTGAGAGGGTAAGCAATTCAATATAGGTTTTGCATGTATTGTTATGCAAAACACTTCCATAATAGTCATGTGGTGAAAGATTATATTGCCCTCCGTCCTATCCTGTTCCCCTTTATTTAATTTTCTCCTTTGACCCTGTCCCTTTTCAAAAGTTTTTGCTTTTGACTACCCCTTTACCAATCTGACCTCCTTTTTCTCATTACCCTCTCATATCCCATTTCACCCTACTTTCCTGTAGTGTAAGATTCCCAATTGAAGGTGTATGCTATTCCCTCCTTAATCCAAATCTGATGAGAGCAAGATTCACTCATTCCCTTTCACATGCCTCCTCTTCTCTTCCATTACAACATCTTTTTCTTCCCACTTTTATGTGAGATAATTTACCCCATTCTATCTCTCTCTTTCTCCTGCTGTCAATATATTTCTCTCTCACCTTTTAATTTTATTTTTAATTTTATTTTTTAGATATCCTTTCGTATTCAATTCACATATATGTATATATGTTTCTATGTATGCATATTCACTTCAACTCCCTAATGCTGAGAAAAGGTCTCATGAGTTACAAATGTCATATTTCAATGAAGGAATGTAAATAGTTCAGCTTTAGTAAGTCCCTTAGGATTTCTCTATATTTACCTTTTCATATCACTCTTGATTCTCATACATGAAAGTAAAGTTTTCTATTTAGCTCTAGTCTTTTCATCAAGAATACTTGAAAGTCCTACATTTCAATGAATATCTATTTTTTTTCCCATGAAATATTATGCTCAGTTTTTCTGGCTAGGTGATTCTTGGTTTTAATCCTAGCTCCTTCAACCTCTGGAATATCATGTTCCTATCCCCTCAGTGCCTTATTATAGAAGCTCCTAGATCTTGTGGTATCCTGATTTTGCTTCTGAAATACTTGAATTGTTTCTTTCTAGCTGCTTGCAATATTTTCTCCTTCACCTGGGAAATCTGGAATTTGGCTACAATATTCCTAAGAGTTATATTTTGGGATCTTTTTCAAGAGGTGATCAGTGGATTCTTTCAATTTCTATTTTACCCTCTGATTCTAGAATATCAGGGCAGTTTTCCTTGACAATTTCTTGAAAGATGATGTCTAGGCTCTTTTTTAATCATAGCTTTCAGGTAGTCCAATAGTTTTTAAATTATCTCTCAAGTCAATGGTTTTTCTGGTGAGACATTTTGCATTGTATTCCCTTTTTTCATTCTTTTGGTTCTGTTTTATAATATCTTGATTTCTCATCAAGTCACTAGCTTCCATTTGCTCCATTCTAGTTTTTAAGGCAATATTTTCTTCAGTGGTCTTTTGGATCTCCTTTTCCATTTGGTTAATTCTGCCTTTCAAGGCATTCTTCTTCTCATTGGTTTTTTAGAGGCCTTTTGCCATTTCAGTTATTGTATTTCAAGGTGTTATTTTCTCAGTACCTTTAGGGTCTCCTTTAGCAAGCTGTTGACTCACTTTTCATAATTTTCTTGCATCACTCTCATTTCTCTTCTCAATTTTTCTTCTGATTCTCTTTTTTTTTCTGAATCCTTTTTGAGCTCTTCTGTGGTCTGAGACCAATTCACATTTTTCTTGTTGCCTTTTGATGTCATCTTTGACTTTGTTGACTTCATCTGGCTGTGGGTTTGGATCTTCTTTGTCACCAAAGGAAGAGTCTATAGTTTGAGTCCTTTTACACTGCCTACTCTTTTTGCCAGCCAATTACTTGACTTTTGAGCCCTTGGTCATAGTGGAGAGTGCTATGTCCCAAGCTTCAGGAGTTTTACGCTGCTGTTTTCAGAGCTACTTAAATTCTGAGGTAGTATGACAGTCGTCTCCTGGTTTGGTCTGTGAGTGCAAGTACTCCTTTCTGCCATGTAACTATCAGGAGGACTCCCTCTCCACATCCACCACAAGTTCTGCCACACCAGCACTCCTCTACCACCAGGGAACACCACCCACCACTATGACCCTGATCCAAGCAGCAAAAAGCAAGAGAACACTGCCTCAGCACCAGCAAAGTGATCCCTGCATTCCCTCTCTGATCAGCCACTTGATTCATACCACTGTCTGTGCACTTGGAGCTGCTTAAGCAGCTCCTCCTGCTCCTGATGCCACTGCTGCACTTCTCTCACACAGCTTTCCTACTGACCTGCTCAGTTGTCTTTAGCATTTGTGACTTGAGAAGTCTGGAAACTGCCACAGCTGCCAGTGATTCAGTGCCCTGTGGCTTGATCCATCAGGTCTACCCTGGCATATTTTCTTTCAGTGAGGAATACTTTGTTCCCAGCATGGTCCCAGTGACCATCTAGGCTTTCTTGGGCTGGAGAGTTGTTTCATTGTGTCATTTCATGGCTTTTATAGCTCCAGAATTTGGTTAGAGTCATTTTTACAGATGTCAGGGGGTATTTTGGAGAGAGCTCAAGCAAGTCCCTGTTTTCATGACACATCTTGGCTCCACCCCTGTAAATTTTCTTTTATCAGGTTAAATAAGTTCAGTTGCTTCAAATGATTCTCATAACATGAATTCTAGTTTCCTTATCACTTTCCTCACCTTCCTATGGACATCCTAATGTTTTTTTTTTAATATTTGTATGTCAGGATTTGTACTGAGGGTTAAAATATTCTAGATAAATTTTGAGCAGAATACAGTGCCTTAGTGGATTGAATGTTCTGTTTTCTTTAGCCTAATGAAAACCAACACTTTCTGTTAGCCTTAGCCATAATTGAATGTTTTCCCTTCTATAAAGTGTAAAAAGAAACTGCAGAAAGTTATTTGTTGCTTTTCTCTCAAGTGTATTAGACTTCTTCCCAACTTGTTATTTTTGTGCTACATCTCACTCATCATATACTTGTTCATTTGTCATCTTAAATATATATATATAAATTATATATAATTATATATTATATATCATATATAAATATAAATAAAATGTATATATATATATATAATTTAGCATGTCTTCTCATTAAATATCATGCCATTAAATTTACTATATTATTCTAGTCTGCTGTGATTTTTTTTTAGAATCTCAGCTCTACCAACTAATACATAAACTTCCCCTTTCCTCTCAAGGGCAATCAAAAAATCATGAAGAATTTCATCTATTCTACCCGTCATGGATAAGTGCTGAACACAACAAGGACAAAAGTCTATGTCCTAAAGCATAGAGGAAAATGGTACAAATCCTAATACTCTACAACGCATTTTAAGATACTGCTTACAAAAGCAATTTACCTAAATTTATGACTAATCTATTAGGCACACATGTCTAGCTTTAAGAAAAAGTTGTATAAAGTGGCATAGTTTCCTATGACTAACAATATGATTCTGTGACTCAATATGATGGTATGTAACATTTATAAGAATCATGAACATAGAAAAGTGATCTTATACGTAGTTTGGGTTAATATTCTAAAATGATTTGAGTGAATAAGTCACAATCCTGTTTCTCTTGGACCACCCTCCCCTTGAGGAATTACTGGTGCCCCTAATTGACATCTCTATTCAGAATCTAATTGGAACTGCAATTTTTGATGGTGTCTCCCTCTCAGGGAAAGATAGAATTTACCTTGTTCAGGGAAGGCAATGATCATCCTTGATCATAATTTGAGAAAGAATTAAGTTTATTACCTGTAAATCACTTCCCTAAAAAGGCCTTAGCTTTTGTTCTACTCATTTTCCTAAAAGGAAAATTCTGTAAATGGTAATTTTTAATATTTCTTAAGAACTTACATTTTTAAAAAATATATTTCCACTTTACATACTTGAGACTTCCTGATTGACGCTAAAACATTACCAATATTTGGGATACTCACTTTCAATCCCATCTCATTTTGTTTAACAATTTAATCTTATCTAAAAATTTTGAATAAGAGAATGCCAAATGTCTTGCTGAAATTCAGATCAATATTTTATGCCATGCCAGGATCTATCAGTCTGGAAAACTTTTAAAAAATCAATTTAATTGTGTTATGCTTTGTTCTAAAGAAACCATATTGAATTTTAGTTATCATTACCTTTTGTTTATTGTTTCATTATTTTTAATCTCAAAAACCAACCATATAATAAAACCATCTTCAATTTTGCTTGTGATACAGTAATAATATTGATTATCATATGATAATTAAATGACTATTGTGCAGTTAGCTTATAGTTTGAAGAATCAATTCTTTTATCATTTTGTACATCCACTGTATCCTCTCTCCAATCCTCTATAATTTCTCAGGTCACTCACAATTGTTCTGAATTCCCATATATAATTTCAGTTCCTTGATGTTTTTAATTCATTCGCCACTTGTTTTCTTAAGATTTTTAATTATATTGTTTTAATTTTCAGTTATTCCTATTATTTTAGTATTTGGCAAAGGAAACAAAAATAAAAAATGTAGCATTTCTGCTTTTTTCCCATCATGTGTGGTCATCATTCTATTTATTAACATGCTTTGAGCCTATCCCTGTTTTATTCTTACCCCTTTCTACCAGACATAGATTAGAAAGAGAATAGAAGGCACTTTTATGGCACTTGCAATTTTTTGAAGATTCAGTTCTTCCTGATCTTTAGTTTTCCAGATAATGAGTTAACCAATGTTTTTCCACTCTTTTGTATTTGTTTGAATTACATGTTCCTACTTCTTATTTTGTACCTGTTGTTTTTAAATCTCTGCTTACTGCAAAACTCTGTGTCCCTTAGTTTACTTGAGTGTCTTGCCTCTGTTTGTCTTAATTAGGGTAATTATCATTTACATTATTAGAATTATGTTCTTTAGTGTGTCTTGCTTTTCTAAAGCCAATTTCTCTTTTGGAAGTCCAGGCTATAGTATGCATGTACGTATATACACAAAAACACATCTATAACTATACACATGCATATTTACATGTACAGAGAGATGTACATATGTATGCAGGAGTTATATATGTATATGTATATAAAAATACCCACACAAATACATATGTGCATATATACACATATGATAGCTTTTCTAAAAACTTTTCTTTATAAAATGATGTTACAATCTAGAATAAATATTTGGCAATGGCCAGCATGAATTCTAAGGTGACAAGATCCATTCATTCTAAGATGTTTTTTTCATTTGCACCTCAACATTTTCTTCATTGTTCATCAGAATTAGGTTAAAAAGTTCTGCATTCTACTTCTTTACTGATGAAAAGACGAAATTATTAACAGAGAAAGTCAAGAATTGATCAGCTGTTCTGTTAACAGAAATACCTAGTAGATATTGAGACAGAATTCTTTATCAGAATATAATCCTTTTTCCTTGAGCATTTTGCAGTTTAGATCAGTAACTTATCATCCATTTTTCCATCTGAATTGACAGTGGATATAGTATACTCTTATGAAACCTGGTCTCCTGATCTGATTATCCGTGGTTCTTCTCATTTCAATAGATTCAAGATGTCTTCTGTTTTGTTTCTCCATCAATCAGTGAAAAAATTACCTATCCATATCTTCATCATCCTATGCTATTCTTGTCCCCATCCTTCCATATATGCCCCTTAGAAGACCCAATCTTTCTGGAGAGCAATTTGGAACTATGCTTAAAGGGCTATAAAACTTTGAATACCCTTTGACACAGCAATGCTATGTCTAGTTCTGTATCCCAAAGAGATCATACAAATGGGAAAAAGGCCCACATGGAAAAAAAATATTTATAGCAGCTCTTTTCACGGTGGCAAAAAATTGGAAATGGGGGGGAGGGAAAATGTCCACTAATTGGCATTTTAACAATCTAGCTAGCAGCTTCTGTGGGGGCAAAAGATCCACCCACAGCCTGCACCCAGAAAGCTGCCAGACAGCACAGCTTCTTTTGATCTGCCTTAATAAGGAGAGCAAGGTAAAGGGGTTGGCAAACTTACTCTAATTCAGCACACAAATATCATTCACTTAGTTCAGGGGAAAAAAGCCGGCACCCTGAACTTCAGAGCAAAATACAAGCAAATTACAAACATCAACAGACAGACCTTAGTTGATTCAAATCATACTACATAGTTACCAGTACCAACATCTGGGTTTCAAAGCTGGGGGGCAGTTTGCAGCTTGCCTAGAGACTCAACACTCCTTCCATGAGTGTGCCCCAAAAATCAAATGCCAAGCTCTCCCCAGTTATATCCAGTTTGGAGCCCCGAAGGCTTTGACCTCACCCAGGCTGGGTCTGGGAAAGTTCTCCATCCCCAGGATCACATTATATACAAATCAATCACTCCTACTTGTCTCAGTGCTGACAAATACTCCAAGACAAAAAAGATCCCACTTTATCTGCTCCATTCAAACAAAGGCCAGAATCATTAAAAGCACTTAGGAGAAGAAAAGCAACATGTCCCACCTTAATTACTATTACATAATAATGTTAATGTTACACCTAATAAGGGTTCGGGCCTGGGGCTTAGCACTTAATAAGATTCAATGAAATAGCTGAAATACTCAAAGCAAACAAAAGTCAAACTCTTCAAGGGCAATTATTGAACTAAGTGCTAAGGAGTCCATTTTGCTAAATAAGTTGTGGTATATGAATGTAACAGAATATAATTGTACTATAAGAAATGATGAACAGGCAGACTTCAGAAAAATCTGGAAAGGCTTGAATGAATTGATGGTGAGTGAAATGAAGAGAACCAGGAGAACAATGTATTTAGCAACAGCCACGATATTCTACTACTACCTTTGATAGACTTATCTCTTCTTAGCAATGCAAGGATTCAAAACAACCCCAAAGGACTTATGATGAAAAATGCTATCCACATTCAGAAAAAGAACTATGGAGCCTGAAAGCAGGTATAAGCATATTATTTGCACTCTCTTTTTTCTACTTTTTTTTATTTTGTTTGTTTCTTCTGTTTTGTTTTTTCTCGCATTGATTCTAATTCTTATTTAAAACATGAATAATGTAAGAATAGGTTCAATATGAATGTACAAGTAGAACCTATATCAAATTATATGCCCTTTTGGGGTGAAGAGAAGGGAGAGATGGAAAGAAAATTTGGAACTCAAAATCTTATGGAAGTGAATGTTGACAACTAAAAATAAATACATTAAAAAAAAAAGAATGGCAAGAAACTTGAGGCAAGGAACTCAATCTGTAGGCTACTTCAATAGCAGTGGCATTTGATGAGGAGGGCTTGCTCTAGTGTGTTAAGAGTATTAGAGAAAAGAATAGGACATATTGAAGAAACATTATGAATCTTAAATCTACAGACCTCGAAGGGGTGGAACCAAGATGCTGGAGTATATGCAGGGACCTGATTGATCTCTTCCCCCATATCCAAGACAATCTGGAAGGTTGACAGGAAGGATCTACTGCACCAGGCTTGGAGAGTAGTATAGCCAAGACTGGACTGTGCTGGCACAGACAGGACTGGATTGGGCCTCATGGCACTGAATCACTGGCAACTGTAGTGGTTTCCAGACTTCTCAACCCACAAACACCAAAGACGAGTTCAAACTGATGAGGAAAACCAAGGCATGAAGCCACAAGAAAACAAAGTCAAGGCTCCTACATCCAAAGCCTCCAAGAAAAATGTGAAATGGTCTCAGGCCAAGGAAGAGCTTGAAAAGGATTTTGAGAATCAAGTAACAAAAATGGAAGAAAAATTGGAAAGAGAAATGAGAGTGATGCAAGAAAATCATGAAAATGAGTCAACAATTTTCTAAAGGGTACCTCAAAAATTGCTGAAGAAAATGACACCTTTAAAAAAAAATCAACAAACCCAAATGGCAAAAGAGGTCCAAAAAGCAATGAGGAGAACAATGTTTTAAAAACCAGAACTGAACAAATGGAAAAGGAGGTCCAAAAGCTCACTGAAGAAAGTAACTCCTTAAATATTAGAATGGAGCAAATGGAAGATAATGACTGTATAAGAAATCAAGAAATTATAAAATGGAACCAAAAGGATGAAAAAAATACAAGACAATGTGAAGTATCTCAAACCACTGACCTGGAAAATAGATCTAGGAGAGATAATTTTAAAAAAAATTATTGGACTACCTGAAAGCCTTGATCAAAACGAAGAGCCTAGACATAATCTTTCAAGAAATTTTCAAGGAAAACTGCTCTGATATTCTAGAAGCACAGGGTAAAATAGAAATTGAAAGAACCCACCAATCACCTCCTGAGAGAGATCCCAAAAGGAAAGTTCCTAAGAATATTGTAGACAAATTCCAGAGTTCCCAGGTCAAGGAGAAAATATTACGAGCATCCAGAAAGAAACAATTCAAGTACTGTGAGAACTCCATCAAGATAAAACAAGATTTAGCGATGTCTACACTAAGGCATCGGAGGGCTTCAAATATATTTCAGAGGTCAAAGAAGATAGTCTTGAAACCAAGAATCACCTACCCAGAAAAACTGGGAGGGAAAATGGAAATTCATTGAAATAGAGGACTTTCAAGCATTCTTGATGAAAAGACCAGAGCTGAATAGAAAATTTGACTTTCAAATACAAGAATCAAGAGAAACATGAAAAAGTAAACAGGAAAGAGAAGCCATAAGAGAATTATTAACTTGAACTGTGTATATTCCTACATGGAAAGGTAGTAGCAACTAAAGAGACCTTTCTCACTATTAGGGTAGTTAGCATGAATACAGACACACACGCACACACACACATATACACATGCACAGACATGCACATGCACACATACATATATGCATGTAGATATGTGTATATATGTATATATGTACATATATTTTTAGATATGTGTATTCGTATATATATGTCTTGTGTGTATATGTAGACAGAGGGCAGAGGGTGAGCTGAACATGAAGGGATGGAATCTAAAAAACAAAACTAAGTGTTGAGAGGTTGAGAGGAATATATTGGAGAAAAAAAAGAAAGGGAGACATAAAATATAGTAAATCATCTTACTTAAAAGAGGCAAGAAAGAGCTTTTACAATGGAGAGGAAGAGAGGTGAAGTGAGAGGGAATAAATAATTCTTACTCTCATTAGATTTAGCTTAAGGAGGTAATAACATACACATTCAATTGGGTATAGGAATCTATATTACTCTACAGGAAAGCAGGGATGGGGAAAGAGATGAGAGAGGGGAGATAAAAAAAGGGATAGCAGGTGGGGGGAAGGGGCAATCAGAAGCAAACACTTTTGTAGGGGGACAGGTCGAAGGAGAGAACAGAATAAATTGAGGATGGGACAGAAGAGAAGGTAATATAGTCTTTCACAACAAGACTGTTATTGAAGTGGTTTTCATGATTACACATGTATAACCTATATCAAATTTCTTTCTTTCTCAATGAGGGTGGGTGGGGAAGGAGGAAGGGAGAGAATGTGGAACTCAAGGCTTTAAAATGAATATTAAAAATTGTTTTTACATGCACCTGGGAAATAAGTTATACAGGAAATAGGGTATAGAAATCTAACTTGCCCTATAGGATAATTGAAGGGAGAGGGATAAGAAAAGGGGGAGGCAGATAATAGAAGGGAAGGAAGATTGGAGGAAGTAGTAATCAAAATGGCACTCTACTGGGGTGGGGTGAAGGGAGAGATAGAGAGAAAATTTGTAATTCAGAGTCATGTGGAAGTGAATGTTAAAAATCAAAATAAATAAGTTTATATATAAAAAATAAATTAAAAAGCCTATAC
>JAQQSZ010006576.1:0-13554 GCA_028646595.1 Phalanger gymnotis
CCCACAGGGGTTTCACACCTGATAGGGCTTTGGGCCTGGGGCTTAGCATTTAACAGGTGAAAGTACTTTCACCATAAACAAAAGCCAGACTCCTCAAGGGCACCCATTAAACTAAGCCCATTTTGCCTTACTGGCACAAGTGGGGAAACAGGGATAAAGCCTTTGAGTGTCCAACAAGGCGATTAACCTAGAAAATCTGAAATGGAGAAGGCACACCTCTTCACTTTGTGATGCTGTTATGCTCAGATAGAACTTGCAAAGAAATACAGATTAAGACATCCTACACTGTAAAACAGCTGGGAAAAACGATGCTCTTTAGATATTTGCCCACGTTTCAACAGAGCCCTATTGACATGATCATAGACTGTGGTGAATGGTAGAACAAAGTTTTTCCATTTGTGGTGTTTTTCTTTTGTTATATCTGTTTAAAGTTTAGTTAGGCTGTTTCAAGGAAGCTTGCAGTGTTGAAGATTATTCCCTAATGCAAGGGAAAGGGATATCTAAAGCAATGTTGCAAAGGGAACAAAGGATATTTTGGCCACGCAAATTAAAAATTCAGATTTGTTTATGGAAAGTGGCAGAAGGAGAGGGGAGAGTATGTTTTGTATGATGTTGTGTTTGTGTATGTACATCTCAACATGTTAGTGCTATAAAATGGTAATGGCAAGCAAAGTAGGAATTTTGCGTTTTCTCTTTTTTTTTCTTTCGGAGTTCTAGTGCTTCTCAGCATTAAGGTAATTAAGTGCCTTTGGTTGAGACTTGCCTTTGTTTGAATCAAGAGTCTTTGATTAATCAAGAGTCTTTGATGACCTGCTTAAGTCACAAGAAAGCCTAAGTCGTATGAGTTCTAGTCACATGGTTGTGATGCCTTCTGTGGGCTTACCCTTAAGAAGTTTATGTATATACTGAGTTTAGCATTTTGCTTTGGAGGCTCACTCATTGTCAGAGTGTTCATGTGATTTGGCCAGAGGAGACCCTGGGTAGCTGTTAAGGAGCACTCAGGCTTTGAAAACCCAGATGTTGGTGCTTCTCTCTCTGGTAATTATGTATGCATTGCCATGGTTAGACAAGCCTGTCTGTTGATTTGTGTTATTTGCTCTGTTTATATAATTTTGCTTGTAATTTCTGCTTGTATTTGCTCTGAAGTTCAGGGTGCTGAGGTTTTCCCCTGAACTAAGTGAATGATATATGTATGTTTAATTAAAGTAAAATTAAATTTAATTTAAATTGAACTAATTAAATTTAAATTTTAATTAAAGTTTAATTAAAGTAAACCCCTTAAAGTTGCTTTCCTTGTAAAAGCAGATCAAAAACTTTTGCTAGCAGCCCTCCTGTGCACTGGTGCTGTTGGTCTTACATAGCCACAGTAGGTGCAAGTAGCATTGTTACAAAAATACATTTCTTTTATGTGCAATTCATTCCTATGGGTTGGTTATTTTTAAAAGGAAAAAAAATATGTTTCTGTGTTTTTTTTAAGCTAAATTGAGAGAGAACCTTAAATATGACCAGAGGCACCTTTGCCTTCTGCATAACTCAAAGAAGAACCTGGTGGCAGCTATCAATCAATTTGATCATTTCCCACAGTGACACTAATAAATAATGAGAAATATAAATAGCTTCAAATCTAAAACAACCACAAATTAGCCATAGTAAATTGCAGAAGCAAAAAATCCGTTTTGAAGGACTTGTAGGCTAGAATACTTAGAAGATGACTTTAATATATATAACTTAATAAAAATGGATTGAGTATAATGCATGGAAACATTTGATTTAAAATAGCTAGTAAAGAAAATTTGGTGAAGGAATATACATTTATTAAGTGCTTAAATATTATTTCCAAGAGCCTAGTATTTCCTGAAATGGAAGTGTTTGAATGTTTCACTAAGTTACAGTAAATAGAGTTAGAAAAAGTATCTTTTCTGAGGCATTACTTTTTAATGTAAAATTATGTATGAGGGATATCTTTAGTTTTTAATGAGTGAACCCTTTGTTCTTAGGTCCTGAGTATCAGTATCTAGACATTTGTTGATAATTTAGGAAAACTGACCATCTAGTTACATTTTTATCCTCACTCAATCTGCAACCCATACTTGAATTCATTGTTTACTTCTGAAAGTCACCATTTTATTCAGATTGTCCTTTTGGGTTATAATCTTAATTTACTAGGAGAGTGGCCCATTTTGTTTCTTGTGGTTTTGATTTTGGGGGGGGTTCATTTTTTGTTTTTTTTATTTTTAGCAGTGGGCCATCAGATAGTGTCTCAGTAAGCCTGAGCCTTAGAGAATACATAAAATAGTATATAGTAGGATCTTGTCCCATCCCTTTTGGGAACTAAAATTTTGTTAGTGTACAGGATGGGAAGAGAGGACTCTGCTTATCCAAAGCACCAGTGTTCATTGGGTCCTTATACTTCTGAAACCAAATAAACATTGTCAGTGAAAACACTACCTTTTTACAACCTATAAGATTACTTCCTCCCTCACAGAGGCCTATTCACTGAATAGGCTTTACCTCACTCTAAGTGAGTACATGAAAAGGCCTTAGCCTAAAAAGGTCAGGGTCTCCCATTGCATCCTGGGTCATCTCTAATCTTCCTTATGGATATTTGGTTATTGGATTCAGATGGCTCTGGAGGAGAAAATGAGATTGGTGACTTTGCACAGCCCTCCCTCACTCAAATCAAAGTCAACTGCAAGTCATGTCATCAATTCCCTGATGCCATGGTCCTCTTCAAAAACAGACAAACACAAAAATACTTCTGAAACCAAATAAACTTTGTCAGAGAAAACATTACCTTTTTAGTACCTATAGGACTAGTTCCTCTTTTGCAGTAGGAGTAACTCCTGGCTTTAAGAGATCCTGAGTCTAAAGGTAATAAATTTGGAAGTGAATTTTTTTTGACAGCCAAAGCTGTGACAATTCAAATCTAAGTGCTCTCTCTCCATTTCTAGTCTTTAAATTTTGCTCCTTCCAGGACAACCACAGATGTTTTCAGGAGGGTTACTTAATATTCCTCTGATTCTTTAAAAGTGTTTTTATTCCTATGGCTTTATTTTCATTAACACTGACATTTTCTTCTACTGTTCTCCCTTCCTTCCCCTTTGGGAGAGGTAGTAAAAAAAACCACTCCAAGGAAAATGATGCATGTGCCATTCAGTATTATCATTCCAATTCTCATAGAGTGTTTCCTGTTCTTCAAATATTTGAAACTGCACTGAAAGATACATTTTGCCGATAACTTTTGTAAATGAACTCACTTAAATTCACCAAACAAATATTATAAATATGTGTGTATGTATAAAACACTAGAGAACATAGTAATAAATAGAGCTTGCCTTAAAATGATAAGTAACATCCATGTGAAACCATCAGCAAGCATTATCTGTAAGGGGGATGAGGTAGAAGCTTTCCCAATAAGATCAAGGGTGAAAAAAGAATACCCATTATCATTATTACTATTCAGTATTGTACTAGATGTGTTAACTATCCCAATAAGAGAAGAAAAAGAAATTGAAGGAATTAGAATAGTCAATGAGGAAACAAAACTACTACTCTTTGTAGATGATATGGCGGTATATATAGAAATCATAGAGAATCAATTAAATTTTTTTAATAATTAAGAACTTTAGAAAAATTACAGGATATAACATAAACCCACATAAATCATCAGCATTTCTGTGTATGACAAAGCCCATATAGATAGATATGGAAATAGATAGAAAGAGAAATGCCATTTAATGTAACTGCAAACAATATAAAATACTTGAGAGTCTACTGCCAAGACAAACCCGGGGAGTATATGAACACCATCACAAAACACTTTTCACACAAATAAGGTTAGATATAATTAATCTGGCTAATATATTAATTTCTCATGGATAGGCTTAGCCAATATAATTAAAACTACAATTCTGCCTAAACTAAATTATTTATTCAGTGCCATACCAATCAAACTACCAAAACATATTATACAGAGCTAGAAAAAATAACAAAATTCTTCTAGAAGAATAAAAGATCAAGAATACCAAGGGAATTAATGAAAAAAGAAAACAAAGTAAAGTGGCCTAGCAGAACCAGACCTCAAACTATTCTATAAAGCAGTAATCAAGAAAAGCATCTGGTACTGACTGAGAAATTGAGGGGTAATCAGTGGAATAGATTAGAAACAAGATAAAGTAATAATGATGACAGTACCCTAGTGTTTGACAAACCCAAAGACCCCAGAATCTGGGATGACAGCTTACTATTTGACAAAAACTGCTGAGAAAACTGTAAAACAATATGACAGATAATAGATATACACCAACATGTTACACCATATACCTAGATAAGGTCAAATTGCGTATGTGATTTAGACATAAAGGAAAATGTAGGAAATTAGGATATCAAGGAATAGTCTATCTGTCAGATCTATAGAAGAGGGAAGAATTTATGACCAAACAAGAGAGAGAAAAAATTATGACACATAAAATAAGTAATTTTGATTATGGTAAATTAAAAAATTTTTGGACAAATAAAACCAATGCAACCAAGAAGGAGAACAGAAAGCCTAGGAAACAATCTTTACAACAAATATCTCTGATAAAGGCCTCATTTCTCAAAAATATAAAGAACTGAGTCAAATTTATAAGAATACAAGCTATTCCCCAACTGATAAATAGTCAAAGGATATGAACAGGCAGTTTTCAGATGAAGAAATCAAAGATATTTGTACTTACATGAAGAAATGTTCTATATCACTTTTGATTAGAGAAATTCAAATTAAAACAATGCTGAGGTACCATTTCACACCTATCAGAGTGGCTAATATGACAAGAAAAGAAAATGATAAATGTTGGAGAGAATTTGGGAAAATTGGGACACTGATGCATTGTTGGTGGAGTTGTAAATTGATGCCACCATCCAGGAACTATGACCAAAGGGCAATCAAACTGTGTATACACTTTGATCCAATACCACTACTAGGTCTGTATCTGAAAGAGATCATAAAAAAGAGAAAAGGATCTACATGCAAAAAAGAATATATAGCAGGTCTTTTAATGGTGCCAAAAAGAATGAAAATTGAGGAGGATGGCCATTAACTGGTGAATGGCTGAATTAGCTGTGTTATATGAATGTAATGGAATACTATTGTGCAATAAGAATTGATGAGCAAGATGATTTCAGAAAAACCTGATAAGACTTATATGAACTGATGCAAAGTCAAATGAGCAGAACCAGAAGAATATTGTACACAGTAACAGCAATGCTGTGTGATGATCAACTATGAATATCCATTCTCAGCAATGCAATGATCCAAAACAACTTATAAAAGACTCATGATGGAAAATGCTATCCACATCCAGAAAAAGAACTGATAGATTCTGATTATAAATTGAAGCATACTTTTTTCACTATTTTTCATGTTTTTTTGTCCTCTTTTGGTCTCTTTCTTTCTTCACAGCTATGATTAATATGGAGATATATTTTACATGATTGAACAAATATAACCTTTATCAATTTGCTTGCCATGTTAGGAAGAGGGATATGGAAAGAGGGAGAAAAATTTGGAACTCAAAATTTTGTGAAAATGAATGTCAAAAGTTGTCTTTACAAATAATTTTTAAAAAGAACACAAAAAAGATGTTCAGCAATTTTTCTAAACATGGCTTTCAGGTATCAATTTTCAGGTATCAATAATTTTTAAATTAGCTCTCCTCAATCTATTTTCTAGGACAGTTGCTTTTCCATTGAGAAATTTCATGTTTTTTTCATGCTTTTTGTTTTGTTTATTACTTCTTTATGTCTCATAAATTTATTAGCCTATCACTTGCCCAATTCAAATTTTTGAGGAATTATTTTCTGTACTTATTTTTTACCTCCTTTTCCAATTGTCCAGTTCTACTTCTTAATGATTTTTCCTTTGTGAATTTTTGTACTTTTTTTTCTGATTGGCCACTTCTATTTTTAAGGAGTTTTTTTTTCAGTGAATTTTGTATATCTTTTAATTTTTTTTGCTTCCATTACTAAGCAGTTGATTCTTTTTTTCATGATTCTCTTGCATTACTTTCATTTCTTTTCTCATTTTTCTTTTCTTTATTTGGTTTTTAAAATTTTTTGTGCTTTTTCAGGAGTTCTTGTTTTTTGGTAGGGGGGAAGGGTTGAGACCAATACTCTTTTCTTTTCCTTTGAAGCTTTTCATGTAGCCATTTTGACATTTTTGTCCTCTTCTAAGTTTGTGCTTGATTCTCCCTGTTATCATAGCAACTTTCTATGATCAGGTTCTTTCTGTAATTGCTGGGCTATGCTCCTGGAGTGGAGAGGACAGTATTGTAAGCTTCTTATGCCAGAGCTCAGTGCCTTGCAGCTAGCTTGCGTGGGGTTTTTAGGGCCTAGCTTCTCACTTTCACTGGGGTGGGGCTGGGCTCCCTGCTCTCTTGTACTGGAAGCAGTGCTTTGCTGCTAGCTAACACTGAGGACAGGGCCTCACTTCTGGCTTGTGCTGAACCTTGGGCCTTATTACAGGCTTGTACCAAGAGAGAAGCCTCACTGCTGGCCCCTTTGGGGGTGGCCTTGTCACTGGCCTGTTTGTTTATTGTTCTCGCTTCCCACTCCAGTTTGACAGACCTTCCTTGCTGACCCTCCAAGCTATTCTGAGTTGATAAGTTGCTTACTGCTCCAAAGTTGGTTCTGGAGAATTATTGCAAGGTTGTCTGGAGGGAGATTTGGGAGAGTTCAGATGAGTTCCTGACTCATTCCTTCATTTTGGCACCAGAAGTTCTATTTGTCTTTCTTTACAACTTTAGGCAATCATTGAAACCTGTTTCTCCCAGGATGACCTTTTCTAATATAGATTTCAGTCAAACATACCTACCTCTCCAACTCACTGGTAATGGTGATGGAGTGAGACCCATCTTGCTTCCAATTCCATATTAATACTTTCCAAACTCTCTGTTTTTTCTCTCACCCAAAAACTCCTCTGTGACTTATCCAATTCAAATTTATCACCAATTACAGACTATGGTAGCTATTCTCTACTGAATCCCAAGAAATTCTTCCTCCCCTCTCACTAAGTTCAGTGTCTCACTCATAGTTTTCCCCTGCATCTCACTTACTTTCCTTATTCTAAGGAGTTTTAATATTACATGCTGATATTCAAGTTTATACTGGAACATCACCATTGTGAAATAAAAATTTTTGAAGAATTTTATAAACTGATGAAAAATGAAATGAGTAGAAACAGCAAAATATTTTATGCAATTACATCAATACTGTACAGCCAAACAATTATGGAAAATATAGAAACTATGACCATCCAGCATTTTAGAAGACTTATTATGAACAATTCTACCCATCTTCTGACAGAGAAGTGAAGGATCCTCTGTGCAGAAGACATACATGAAAAACATATTTTTGAACATTCTCAATGAGGGTATTTAGGTTTATAAGGAATTTGCTTTTCTTTTACTATTTTTTTAAATAAATGAGCTACTGGTGGGAAGGATGTGGATGTCTGTCAATTTTGAAAAAAATGTATAATAAACAGTGCTGATATTCTCTCAAATATTCTAACTGTCCAAGTTCTCAACCATTCAGTTCCTGTGTAAGACTCCATACCATCTCAGTTTTCTATAGCGATGGTCATACACAGGGATATGCTTGTAATTGCTTAACAACTATTTCTATAAGGAAAGAATGTATGCATTAAATACTTTGAAACTTAATTTACATTTTAAACATTTTTTCATGAATTTCTCTAAATCTAGATAATCAATGAAACAACAAATTAGGCCATTAGATGTAGCATTTTCTGATTTCCATGATATAAATGCTCACAACAAAAATTTAATAATAAACTCCCTTAAGCTAGTCTGAGCTAGCTGTAGCACATAATTGGCTATCATTGGTTACAATCATCCACAAGTGTTCCAATTTCATATTTAAAAAAACACTGGATTACTTTTACCTACTCTTGATTTTTATCTTTCCATCTCTATTTATGCTTCATTCTTCTTTAACTCATTTTTCATTCACATAATTGTCTTTAATCCCTTAATGCCTCAGTACTACCCCAGGCCACCACCCCTAATTGGCTTGCACTTTCCTTCTTTCCCAAATTTTGCACCTTTGAGAACAAATTGACATATTCATTTTCCTCTCCCTGGAATCTCTTAGTCTCTTGTCTTATTGCTAATCAGACCTTTCAAAATCCAACTCTTGATTAGTCCTATTTGCTTTAAAAAAAGAAATCATAAATCCATGCCGAATGAGTCTAGTATAAAATTATGCTAGCTAATCTCAAGTGGGTGCTTTCTACAATAAAGCAATCCTACCACCCCACTATTTAAATAAAACCCTATATCACAGTAGTTATTCCAACCCATTTCTTCTCTTCTCAATCATCCTGTGATATTCCTAACCTTCACTTTCATTTTGAACACCTTTCTTTATTCATCCCTAAATTGAGCCATTCCTAGAGAACTTTGCCTCACAACCTTTCTTTTATTTCACATCCCTCTCACATTATCCCCTAAAATGTTCTCCATTTCATTATCTGATGATGTGACAGCCATTTTGCTTGCCATCTTTTATGTGTGTAGAGAGGGGTAAATTCATTTGGTAGCTGTTACTTTGAACACTTGAGGTAGACGTAGCATACCTATCTATTAATATTATCACCAGGAGAGAAATAAATAATAACACTCATGCGACAGTGTGTCAATATATCCCATTGATCTTCTTTGAGGGTCCATGGGAGTTGTTAAGGAGACAATGGACAAGATAATTTTTAATTAGGTAGTGAACTTACTGAGGAGAATTCATAGTTCATAGATAATATTAACACTATTTGGACAGAATGGAGTGAATTACAAATGAGAAGTTACATTTTCTTCTATTAAATTTTAAGCTCCTTGAGGGCAGGACCTGTCTTTTGTATCTTTTAAAATCCTCAGTGCTTAGTGCAGTGCCTGACACATAGTTAGAAACTTAAATGTTTATTGATTAATTGCCGAGTAAAATCTAGAAGTATCAGTGAAGCAAAAGGAGTAGAAGAACTCTTTCTTCCCCATGTGGCAAGGGGTATGAGAGATATTGTAGTTAACTTTGGGGATGGTACAAAGAGATTTTACATTTTCAGGACAAAGCTAGGAATTAGTGAGCACTACAAGAGGTCCTTGGGAGTGAAACAGTTGAGCTATCATTTGCGGGGTGGGAAGGTAGAACCAAAATGGTATAGTGGAAAAGCACTCAGCTGAGTTTTCCCAAATTTCCTTCTAAATAATTCTGAAATAACTCATCAAATTCTAGAGCAATACATACAATAACAAAAATAGTCTGGTGAAATAATTTTCCAGTCCAAGACTACTTGGGAGAACAGAAGAAAAGGTCTGTCTCACTAAAGTGGTGATTGAGCTTGGAATGTAGTGCAGCTGCATTTGTAGCAGTAGCACCTTCATAGTTTTCAGCCCACCAACAGGTCAGGTGGGGCAGACAACTAATTGGAAGGAAATTGCAGGGGATCCTTTGCTGGCACTGGATTCAGGGTTCTATTTGATTGCCCATATGCAGTTCCTGGTCACAGTCCCAGGGCAAAAATGAGGGATAGCATTATGGCATTAGAGGAGCAAGGAATCTAGTCATGGTTTCAAGGGAGAAGGGAGCATTTGTGTTTACTCCCAGGAGAGTAGGGACCCCAGCCCAAGATGGAACACTAGAAATTATAGCTGCAGGGAAACAGGGGACATGCTATACTTCTTTTTATACTTCCTGGGTAAAAACAAGAACATAGGAAAGGAGAGCAAAGACCACACCTCACCTTAGGTCATACCACCTTAAAAGCACAAAAAAATCTACACATCCCCAGAGCTAGTTATGAAAACAGCAGCAGGAAAGGCCTGACGCTTGAGACAATGTCTCTTCGACACAGGAAAAGCAGAGCTGAACTTTAACATAAAGTTAAAAATCAGGAAATAGGCATAAACACTGAGCATACAATAACAACAACAACAACAACAACAACAACAACCTGATCATAGAAAATTACCAAGGTAAAAAGGAAATCAAGACAGAAACTCAGAAAATGACAACAAATTTAAAAGAACTGCATGCAAAGTCTCAGAGAAAAATATGAATTGGCCAAAAACATGATGATGAAAGAGCTCAAAGAAGATTTTTTAAAATCAAATAAGAAAATTTGATAAGAAAATGAGAGTGATTAAAGAAAAATTATGAAAAGAGAGTCAGTTTGGCAAAGGAGGGACAAAAATTACTGAAGAAAATAACACCTTAAAAATAGAATTGGCCAAATACTAAAAGAGGCACAAAAATTAATTGAAGAAAAGAAAAGCTTAAAAAGCAAAATTGATAGTTCTGTAGTACTTATGATGAATTCAGATCAAAAACACTTTTTCTTTACTTTTATTTCTTTTTTGGTCTGCATTTTGTTTCACAGAATGACTCACATGGAAATGTGTCTTGTATAACTACGTATGTATAATCTATGTCAAATTGCTTGCCTTCTCAATGAGGAAGGGGTGGCAGACATGGAATTTGGAACTCAAAATTTGAAAATAAAAGAGTATTAAAATTGTTTTTACATGTAATCGGGAAAAATAAAATATTACCTCGGTCAAATAAAACAAAACTGGCCAAATGGGAAATGAGGTAAAGAAATTTACTCGAGGAAACATTTTAAGAAGGAGAATTGTCCAAATAGAAAAAGAGAAACTCACTGAAGGTCACTGAAGAAAATGATTCCTTAAAAATTAGAATTTGCCAAGTGAATGCTAAGGACTCCAGGAGACATCAAAAACCAATAAAATTAAGTTAATGGAATGAAAAATACAATAAAATGTGAACTATCTCATTAAAAAATCAAATAACGTGGAAAACAGATCAAGGAAAGATCCTTCAAGAATTGGTTGCTGTCCATAATTCTGGAAGAGGACCAAAATGAAAACACTATGCCAGAGTTAAGTTACAGTGTGGCTAATCAGACTAATATGAACTTGCAATGTTCTACCACAGTTCAAGCACAAATAGTCCATGTAAACATTTTGGATGGATTCTCTAAATTTGTGCATCTCACATTTCTTTCGAGCTACTACAATTCTGTTTTTCAAATAGAGTATAGCACTTGCTGTGATGAAGGCACACCATGCTGAGTTTTGTGCCGGTCTCCCATGTCACAAAGCAGTTCCACAATTCTTTGTTTAGAATAATGGGCAGTAATTATCTTTATTTTTGGTAAAAAGTTCTAACAAAAATATACATTTTCCTTAACATTCCAAAAACAACAACAACACGAAATTTGAGTGGCTATCAAATTCTCCAGCTGTTTTACAATTAGTGATGGATGGTGGAGGCAGAAGTCAGGAAAATGTGTATTCCTTAATCAAGTAGCAAAATGTTCATTTTAAAAGTTTTACCTTTTTTTTCTTTAAGAGCTTAAAGCTAGGGTTCTTGCTGATCTTCTCGTTAAAAATGACTAGCAGCTCCTCTTCAGATTTGTGGTATTTGTTAGTCACCGCATAGTATTGCACTAAAAGCTTTTTCCTTAACTTTTTAACTGATATTTTATTGGCAGGGGCTTGTTTCAGAACAGCTTTGATAGTTCCTTTCCAGCTGAGTTTCCCTTTTATAGGTATTTCACTATTTTCAGTCTCCACATTAACGTTTTCTGTATGTTTTATTTTTGTCTTCTTAGAATCAGCTTCTTCTTCTGAATGCTAACGTTTTCTTCTTTCTTCAGGTGCTTTTATGTCTTCCTCTGTTATCATTTCAAGATGATTTCCATTTCCATTCACTTCTGATTCTGCTGCATATTTCTTGTTCTTTTTATTTTTCCTTCTTATTTTTCTGTGTTGCTAATTTCTGGCATTTCTTCCTTTATGGCATCAAGTTCTTCTGCCAGGCCCATATTGTGCTTTTTGGATTTTCGATCATTTGAATTTTCTTGATTGTTTTCTAGCCTCAGTTCTTTCTTTTCTTTTTTCCTATTCTTCCGTTATTCTTTCTTTCATTCTCTTTTGCTTTCTTCCCCTCTGGTTGTCCTAGCATTTTTTCACTGACTTCAATGGGTGTTGGATTAACTTTGTTTCCTGAATGTTGATTCTCCACTTAGTTGAGAGGCTGTTTCTTTTGTTCTTTTTTATTTGGTCCATTACTGGTAGCTTCAGAAAAAATATCCCACGCCTGCTTCTGAAGAGAGTCATTACAAATTTTTAAACTGTTCTTCCTCCAATTCTGAAATTTGGCCATTTTTTCTTGGAATGTTGTTAAAACCATTAACTTTTTCTAAAGTCTCCCACAATTTGGGCTTAATGCTGCGTTTCTTCATTATTTCATAAATTTTCTGAATCCATTCTTGCTATTTAACATCTCCTTTGTTAGTGTTTTTTTTTCAAGATGAAAACAATTTATTTTATTTTTTTCTGAATTCCATACTTTATTATTTAATATATTTTAGTTTTCAGCATTGAATTCCAAAAGATTTTGAGTTTCAAATTTTCTCCCTGTTTGTACCCTCCCCCCATTCCAAGACGGCATATATTCTGATTGACCCATTCCCCAGTCATCCCTCCCTTCTGTTACCCCACTCTCCCTCCCCACACCTATACCTTTCCTCCTTACTTTCTTGTACGGCAAGATAGATTTCTATGCCCCATTGCCTGCATATCTTATTTCACAGTTGAAAGCAAAAACAACTTTTTTTTGAGCATCTGCTTTTAAAAGTTTGAGTTCCAAATTCTCTCTCCTCTTCCCTCCCCACCCACTCTTTCTAAGAAGGCAAGAAATTCAAAATAGGCCAAACATATCATTATACAAAACACTCCCACAATTGGTCATGTTGTGAAAGACTGACTATATTTCCCTCCCTCCTATTCTGTTCTCCTTTAATAAATTTTGTCCCTTGACCCAGTCTCTTCTCAAAAGTGTTTACTTTTGATTACTTCTTCCCCCTATTTGCCCTCCCTTCTATGGTCCCCCCTTTTTTAACCCCTTCTCCTTACTTTCCTGTGGAGTAGGGTACCCAATTAAGTGTGTATGTTATTCCCTCCTCAAGCCAAATCTGATGAGAGCAAGATTCACTCATTCCTCCTTGTCTGCCTGCTCTTCCCTTCCAATGAACTGCTTTTTCTTGCCACTTTTATGTGAGATAATTTACCCCATTCTATCTGTCCCTTTCTCTCTCTCTCAATATATTCCTCTCTCATCCCTTAATTTAATTTTATTTTTTTAGATATCATCCCTTCATATTCAACTCACCTTGTACTCTCTTTGCCTATTTATACATATATATATATATATATATTCATATACATATATGTATACATATATGCATATTCCCTTCAATTACTCTAATACTGAGAAAGATCTCATGAAATACACACATCATCTTTCCATGTAGGAACTTAAGCAAAACAGTTTCACTTTAATAAGTCCCTTATGGTTTCTCTTTCTTGTTTACCTTTTCATGCTTCTCTTGATTCTTGGGTTTAAAAGTCAAATTTTCTATTCAGCTCTAGTCTTTTCACTGAGAAAGCTTGAAAGTCCTCTATTTTATTGAAAATC
>JAQQSZ010006577.1:0-13552 GCA_028646595.1 Phalanger gymnotis
CTCTTAATGTAGAAGCTGCTAGATCTTGGGTTATTCTGATTGTGTTTCCACAATACTCAAATTGTTTCTTTCTGGCTGAAACCTTTATCAGAGAAATTTTGTATGATTTTTTCTAGTTTCTTGTTTTCTTTCTGTTCTTGGCTGCATTGGTTTTCTTTGTGCAAAAACTTTTAAAATTTGATGTAATAAAATTATCTATCTTTCTTACTGTTATCCTCTCTCTTTTTTGGTCATAATTTCTTCCCTTATCCATATATCCAACAGGTAAAGTTTTCCATACTCCCCTATTATGTTTATGATATCAACTCTAATGTCTAAATCATGTACCCATTTTGACTTTATCTTGGTGTATGCTAGTAGATATTGGCCTATATCAAGTTTCTGCCAAACTGCTTTCAAGTTTTTCTAGCAATTTGTGTCAAATAGTGAGTTCTCATTTCAAAAAGGTGGGTCTTTGGGTTTATCAAACACTCACTTACTATGGTCCTTTATTGTGTACATAATCTATTCCACCCATCCACCATTCTATTTCCTAGCCAGTACCAAATTGTTTTCATGGTTACTGTTTTGTAGTATAGTTTGAAATCTGGTACATCTAGGGTGCCTTCCTTCATATTTTTTTCATTGATTTCTTTAATGTTCTTGACCTTTTCTTCTTTCAGATAAATTGTCATTATTTTTTTCCTAGCTCTATAAAATATTTTTGGTTGTATGATTGGGTATGGCACTGAACATGTAAATTAATTTATATAAAATTATCATTTTAGGAAAAATTGTTCAATTATATTGGCTAACCTACCCATGAACAATTAATATTTTTTCCAGTTGTTTAAATGTGGTTTTTTTTTCTGTGAAAAGCATTTTGTACCTGTGTTCATTATAGTTTCCAGACATGTCTTGTCAGGCAGATTTTGTATACTGTCTGCAGGTATTTTAAATGGAATTTCTCTTTCTATTTCTTCCTGTCGAACTTTGTTAGTAATATACAAAAATGTGGATGATTTATGTGGGTTTATTTTATATACTGCTTTCTAGGATTCTTTAAGCATACCAGCAAATTGTCTGCAAAAGGTGATAGTTTTGTTCCCTCATTGCCTGTTCTATTTTCTGTAATTTCCTTTTCTTGGAGGGAGGGAATTCCTGATAAGGAAACCTTATCTACTAAGGCAGTGTGGCAACTGCTCTATAGTTAATGGACTTAGACAGTTCTAGAAGTGCTTAGAGATTGTGACTTGCTTAGCCTTAGAGGTTGTGACTGTGGCCATATACTGAGGATCTATCACTGGCAGAATCTGAACCCAAATCTTTCTCTTTTTGTAAATAATATTTTATTTTTCCAATTACATGTCAAGTTTTCAACATTCATGTTTTATAAGATTTTGAGTTCCAAATTTTTCTCTGTCCCTCCCTTCCCTTCCCCCTCCCCAAGATGGCAAGCAATATGATGTAGGTTGTACATGTTAAACATATTTTCAGAGTAGTTATGTTTTGAAACAAGAATCAGATAAAAGGGACAAACCATGAGAAAGAAAAAAAAACAGCATAAATAGTATGCTTCAATCCATGTTCAGACTCCATAGTTTTTCCTTTGGATATGGATAGCATTTTCCATCATGAGTCTTGGAATTGTCTAGGATCATTGTATTGCTGAGAAGAGCTAAATCTGTCATAGATGATCATCACATAGATGATCATGCTGCTATGACTGTGTGCAATGTTCTCTTGTGAAACTAGACATATCTAAATTTAGCCTGGTCTTTGAGTCATTGACCTATTTTACTATATTTTAATAGTATAATATAGGCTATATCTATGTGATAAGAGTGAATTGGACCAGACATTAAACTTTGATCATTTCTGATTTGCTGCATTTTGTTTTCATTTTAGTAAATTGCAATTATACCTTGGATACACTGGCTTCACTTTTGTGTGGTGATTGTGATAAAGTGGGCAGGTGAAATTCTTTGGTCTTTCAGGGGTCTCATGGATATTGTCTGTGTTGATGTTTATTTTTAACCTAGCTTATGATGATAAATGATGATCATATGAGCATTCAAATTCAATTAGATGATTAATGTTAAATCTAATTATAATGATGGATTAGGAAGCTCTACAATGATTAGTCTATTACCATGATTTATCACTACTTTCCATTAATAACATTCAATTTTTAAAAACTTAGAAATGTATAAAACATTGATTTTTATTCTGGAGTGAAATAGATGCCATTTCAAAATGAAGTACCAGTAGTACTTATTGTATACTTCCATGGTCTTGTGAACTCATTGGTGGGACTACTCTCCCGACACTGGTACAAATTTTAATCCGTCCATAGTTCCTCATCTTTTGTGATTATTGCTTTTGTCTTCCTAGAAATTCTATAGAAGGGGTAAACTCAACCTGCAGTTGTCTTCTTCAAGATTTCTTTATATCACAAAGATGCTAATGGAGTAGGCAGAATGACCACAATTCCTTACTCTCACTATATGATTGGTCCTCACTTCCTTTTCAGATTATATAACAATCTAATGTAGTCCTTAGCAGCTCTTAAACTGTGGGTTGTGACACTCATTGTGGTCAAATAACTGAATTGGGGTTTGTGAAAAAATTCATAACACTTAAAGGTTTCTGAATGTACAATAACTAAAAAAAAATAATTCAGAATCAAATGCATAATGAATCTGAGTTGCACCAGGCATCATTTGCCTATTTTGCATTGCATGACTTCACTGTAGCCTTGGTTTTGAACATACGATCTGCACACTTTGCACTGCTCATGCCATCACACCATGCAATGCCAATGAATACAGCTAGAAAAACCTTGCCTCAGATTTGAGATTATTGTATGCTATGAATTGCACTGTTTGTAATGTACATACAAAATATTCTGCTTTTACAGAAACAATATTTAATTATGGAAAATAAAGAGGCTTAATATTTCCCTACCATCACTCCTCAGCAGTAATTATCAATTTAATATGTCTTTGGATTGTATTGTGTTAGAATGTTTGATTTAAGAAATTGCTGCTATCTCCTTCAACATAAACATAAGAACTTAATAGAAACAAATAAAGACAAAAGCCCTTTAATAATATTTACTGCTGTATGTATATGTAAGTGTGAACATCATTTCTTTTAAATTAAGCAAAACCAAATATAATTTCATAAACTAAAGCTAGTATTTATTTGAGAAATTATTAGCATTATTTATTTATGATTTAGGACAAAATCTTTTTCTATTATGGATAAGTGCCTAAGTTTAGACAGAATAAGTAAAAACACTGATAATGTGACAGAGTCTTTGCTACCAGGTTGTTGTATACCTAAATTGACAAGAAAACAAAAATATGGATTTACTTTTAAGGATGATTGTGTGAAAGAACCTCTTTGCTTAATTTGGAATGAAGTTTTGGCTGTAGAAAGCATGAAACCAGCCAAACCAAAATGACATCTTATTACCAAGCATGCAGCATACTGCGATAAACCAAAGGAATATTCTTAGTGACTTTTACAGTCTTAAAATAAAGAAAAACAATGTTTCAAGAAATTTTTACTGTCAACAAAAAGTATTTACTTGCATCTTACAAACTTCTTATTGAAATGCAAAATCTAAAAATGCCCATATGATAGGAAAATAGCTCGTGTTACATACTGCTATGAAAATGTTAGAAACAATTCTGGGAAAATGTATGGGAATGAAATTTATAAAATTCTTTTATTGAATAACACTGTTTCCAAAAGAATTTCTGAAGTTCATAATGAGCAATTCCAGCAGCTTATTACTAGGCTTAAGGGCAGGCTAAAGTTTGCAATTCACTTAGATTAAGCAACTGATATTTCTAACATAGCACAGTTATTACTTCATATAAGATACATTTTTGAAGGAAGAATACATGAGGAATGTCTTTTTGTTACCTTTTGGAAAGGCACACAAGAGGGGAAGATTTAAAATATACATATGTAGATATAGATATAGATATCTATCTGTATAATCTTAAAGTCAATGAGTTTTTCACAAATGAAGGTTTACAATTGAAAATTATGTTGGAATCTATACAGATAGTGCTGGAATAATGATGGGTGAGAATGTTGGATTTATAGGAAAAGTTAAATCTGGTGGTAATGAATGTATAATTTTTACTTTATGTGATCAATCAGGAGGCACTTGTACCCTGAAAAAAGTCACCAGAGTTAGATTTTTTTTTTTGCTTCATGATACTATCGAAATCATTAACTTCATTAAAAGCCATGCCCTTAACAGTCATTTGTTTTCAAACCTTTGGAAAGATGTGGACTTCAATTACAAAACTTTTTAATACATGCAGAGGTAGGATGGCTCTCAAGAGGGTGAAGTTTAAGGAGATTATTGAAACTGAAAGATAGAGTTATATTTTTGACTGAGCAGAAGCAGGATTTCATTAAATTTTTTCATAATGACTTATGGCTTTAAAAAAACTTCATGATTTAAATATGCCAATTGAAGGGAAAAATTGTAACATATTTATGTTAAAAGATAAAATTGAAAGTTTTACTAAGAAAGTTAATATATGGAAAAATAAAGTAAAAATGGTTCTTTAGAAATATTTATAGCAAGAGGTGATTTTATAATTGAAAATAACTTTCCCAAAGATTTAATTGTAAGAGTTATAATTTATCATCTGAGGTTCTTGGAGACATTTCAGAAATACTTCCCTTCAAATTTTGATTCTAAAAATCTAAGTTTGGTTCATAAACCACACTCGATTGAAATAAAAATGTCAATAATCTTTAAAATCATTTAATTAATTTTGGCTTGGAGTTAGGACAGAATTTCCAACAATTTCTGAAATATCCATAAACACATGCCTGCCATTTTGTCCTATATATTTAGGCAAAGCATCATTCTCAGCATTGATGATTACAAAACCCGAATATCAACCAATTCTGAAAAATGTTGAATATACTCTACTTACTGCGGTATCAAATATACTGTCAAGATTTGATTCTTTATGTAAAAATAAATGAGCACATCCATCTTATTAGTATTCAAATTTGCTTTCTTCTTTAATAAATGGTAAAATAATGTGTATACCAAAAAATTATTTTAAAATAAATTCTCTTATGATTTATCATCAGTAAATGTTTGATTTGAATACCTATATACCCAGAGTCATGTAAAAATTTCTCTGGGAAAATGTAGTCATTAGTGGAAAAAAAGTTTAAGAAGCCCTGCTTTATACCTCTTATACACAGTTCTTTACTGGTAATTAGTTGTAGCCCACTCAAGTTTTCTTTGTGCTTTTCCATTGCCCTTCTGGTGACTTGCATCATCAACTTTGTTCTGTTTCACTATAGTCATGCAACACCATTGGAAGAATATCTATGTTTAAAAGATGGTCCTTCATTTCACCAAGAAATTAATGATCCTTAAAGACATGAATAAAAGGCAATTCAAGTCTCATATTCTTAATTTAAAATAGGTTTCCAACAATTATGTTTGTCTAAGATATGCTTACGGATCAGTTTTATGGCTTATACAACAAAGCCCACATTATTGGATAGAAAACAAGAGCAGTAAAATATGGTGCATCCATGAGTGTCTTTTTTACCTTTTGACAGACTTTTTTTTCCATTGACTGTAGAATTTTCATGTTATCTTACCAAAGTGTGATGCTTGAAATAGTCTAAAATCTCTAATTTGAACACTATCATTCATTCTACATGCACTGAAGTTCACAGTATAAATTTATAAAACAATACAGTGATTTAGTTCAGAGATAATCTATTTCACCCCTCCTCTTTTTGTAGATCAGGAAGCTGGGACACAAAAAAGTTGTGATAAATCCAAGATCACAGGACAAATTTATTTGTATAGAAAATCGTGAACACAGGACACCTGACTCCCAGTTCTATTGAAGTTGCCAATGTACTATGTACTCAGGTTGCTTGAAACAGTATGGTTTGAGATTCTCACAACTATGTTCTAAAGAGGATGATTTTTAAATTAAATGTGATATGTTGTCTTTTCCCACTATCTCTATAAAAATTATATGAAATAACATAAGTGGGACTTCCAGGAGCCAAGATGGTAGAGTAATGAATAAGTCACTCTCACTTTCCATTATTGACCTCTGAAAACCCAGCAAATATTGCCCCAGCAAATAAACCCCTGAAACAGCTGAGCAAGCAGAAAAATGGCGTACAACAGTCTTGTAGCCCAGGAAGCTTGAGGCATTATAAAGAAAGGCTCCTCTCATTCTGGGGGAAAAGGAACAGTAGAGGAAGGGAGGTGTCCCAGGAAGCCAGTGGGGTTCAGCAAACCAGGGGGAGATCCTGAGCCTCGGGGTGGTCGACCAGGCAAGTGCCAACACCAGGACATCCCTAAGTGTCTCAGTACAGGCATGGGAACAAGTAGATGCCAGCTCAAAAAATCACCACCTGTGCAAGTGGGCAGGCATCCTCCAGCAGCCAAATCTCCCAGCGCTTCAGCGCAACTTCAGGAAGCACAACTCCAGGAGGCACAGCTTCAGGCTGGCAAGCATCCTCTAGCAGTCAAACTTGACAGTGCTTTAAAGAAGCCTGGATGACCAGGCATCCTCCATGGGCCAGACTCCCTAACCTCCCCCCAAGAGTTCCAATGTTGCTGACCCCATCTCAGCACGAGTTAAACTGGCAGACTCCTACAGTCTCCAGTAGCCAGCACCTAAGGCACAAAAGCACAAAATGTCAGTGACCAGATCCTGAGCTCCCAGATCAAGAAGCTTGGGTCAGTGTCCCCTGTGCTCCAGCAGGAGAGGTCAGCTTTAAAAGCCAGGAAATAGGCAAACATCATGAGCAAAAAGCGGAAACTGACAATGAGCCTAGATTCTTATTTTGTGTTCAGGGAAGATCAAGGCACAAATTCAGAAGAGGACAAAGTTGTCAACATACCTGCATCTGAAACCTCAAGGGGAATATGAACTGGTTTTAAGCCCAAAAAACCTTCTTGGAAGAGCTCAACAAGGATTTTAAAAGTCGAATAAGAGAGGTAGAAGAAAAATTGGGAAAAGATATCAGAGGTATACAAGAGAGAGTTAATAGATTAGAAGACGAAGGACAAAAATTAACTGTAGAAAAGAAATCCTTAAAAAATACAATTGGCTAAAAAGAATAGAATTTTAGAAAAGTTAGGTATGGTTGACCTCTGGAGAAACTTGAATGGGGATAGAAAGGAATATACCATTTTCTTTGTGGTACATGGCACCTACACAAAATGGTAGGGCATAAAAACCTCACAATCCAATGCATTAAGGCAGAAATATTAAATGCATCCTTTTCAGACCATGATGTAATAAAAACTATGTATAATGAAGGTCCATGGGAAGACAGAGAAAAAAGTAATTGGAAACTAAATAGTCTAATCCTAAAGACTGAGTAGGTCAAACAACAAATAATAGAAACAAACTTTGTCCAAGAGAATGACAATAATGAGACAACACACCAAAACTTATGGGATACAGCAAAAGTGGTTGTTAGGGGAAGTTTTATTACTATAAATGCTTATATGAATAAAATAGAGAGAGAAGAGATCAATGAATTGGCACACAACTAAAAGAACCCCAGAAAAATAACAATTAAAAATCAAATTAGAGGGGTGGAGCCAAGATGGCAGTGTAAAAGCAGGGACTTGCTTGAGCTCTCCCTCAAGCCTCTCCAAATACCTGTAAACAAATTTTGGAGCTACACAACCCACAAAATGATAGAGTGAAACAAAACTCCAGCCCAAGACAACCTGGAAGGACAATAGAAAGGGTATATCATACCAGGCTATGAGCATAATGCAGTCCAGCACAGGATGCTCTGGAATAGATAAGAATGGAGCAGGCCTCAGGGGATTGAATCCCTGGTAGCTGTGGTGGTTTCCAGACTTCTCAACCCACAAATACCAAAGAAAAATTAGAAGGTCAGTGGGGAAACTCTGTCAGACCTGGGTGAGAGAAGAATGTGGTCCAGCAGCACATCTAGGGCATTGGCAACAGCAGCAGCAGCAGCAGCAATAGTAGCTCCTTCTGAAGCTTCAGGCCCACAGACAGTGGGGGCATCAAGTGTCTGATCAGAGGGGGAATGCAGGGATCTCTTTGTTGGTGCTAATACAAGGTTATCTTGCTTTGTCTTACATGGATCTGGGTTATAATATTGGGTGCCAGTCCTGGGGTGAGAAGGAGTGCTGGAATGGTTGAGCTCATAGTGACTGTGGAGAGGGTATCCTCCTTGTAGTTCCAGGGCAGAAAAGAGTGATTGTGGTCATTCACAGAACAGAGCCCAGGCTGGCAGAGTAGTAAACACCAGTACTTTGATCATACCAGATTAGAAGAACTGAAAATTTACAGGTGCTTAGAAGTATCTCTGGCAAAAGCTGTGCAAAATCCTAGAAACTGGGGACAGAGCACTCTCCACTCTAGAAGCAGAGTCATACCTTTACAAAGAGCCCAAGTAATTGTCCAGTCAAATAATTGTCTGGGAAAATAAGCAAACAATGTAAAAATCAGACTATAGAATCTTACTTTGGTGACAAAGAAGATCAAAATATACAACCAGAAGAATATAACAAAGTCAAAGATCTCACATCCAAAGCCTCCAAGAAAATATGAATTTGTCACAGGCCATGGAAGAGTTCAAAAAGGAATTTGAAAATGATATAAGGGGTATGATAGAAGGGAGGGCAGGCAGGGGATAGTCAGAAGCAAATGCTTTTGAAAGGTGACAGGGTCAAGGGAGAAAACAGAATAAATGGGGGACAGGATAGGATGGAGGGAAATATAGTTAGTCTTTCACAATATGAATATTACGGAAAAGTTTTGCATAACCACACGTGTATAAGATATTAGCAAAAAAAAAAAAATACTCTACAGCCAGGTAGGATTTACACTAGTAATGGAGAGTTTGTTCAGCATTAGAAAAACTATAAGCATAATTGACCATATTAACATCAAACTAACAGAAATCATAAGATTATCTAAAGAGATGCAGAAAAAGCATTTGACAAAATACAGCACCTATTGCTCTCATTCCCTCTGAAAACATTTGAGAGCATAAATGGCATCTTCAATAAAATGATAGGTAGCATCTTTCTAAAACCATCAGCCAGCATTCTATGTGATGGAGATAAGGTAGAAGAATTTCCAAAAAAGATTTGTGGTGAAATAAGGATGTCCATTATTATCACTTTTTGTCAATATTGTACTAGAGATGTTAGCTTTAGCAATAAGAGGAGAAACAGAAACTGAAGGAATTAGAATAGGCAAGGAATCAAGCTATTGCTTTTTGCAGATGATATGATGGTATACTTAGAGAATTAAGTAAAAAGAATTACTTGAAGTAATAAACAAATTTAGCAAATTTAAGGTTATAAAATAAACCTGCATAAATCATCAGCATTTCTGTGTATTACTAACAAAGCCCAACAGAAAGAGACAGAAAGAGAAATTCCACTTAAAATGACTGTAGACATTATAAAATATTTGAGAATCTGCCTAACAAAGCAAATGTGGAGCTATATAAATACAATTACAAAACACTTTTCACACAAATAAAGTCAGATCTAAATAATTGGAAAAATATGAGTTGCTCATGGGTAGGCCAGGCTAATAAAATAAAAATGACAATTCTACCTCAATTCATTTACTTCTTCAGTGCCATAGCAATCACACTATCAAAAAATTATTTTATAGAGCTAGGAAAACCTACTATCTGGAAGATGTTCATCTAGAAGAACAAAAGGACCAGAATATCAAGGGAATTAATGAAAAGAGATGTATGGGGACATGGCCTACCCATGCCAGGTCTCAATTTGTATTATAAAGCAGCGATCATAAAAACTAGTTTGTACCGGCTAAGAAATAGAATGATGGATTAGTGGTTTAGGTTTGGTACACAAGACATGACAGTCAATGACTATAATAATCTACTGTTTGATAAATCCAAAGACCCTGATTTCAAAGAGATTCTAGTCTAAGAACTTACTATTTAACAAAAACTTTTGGGAAAACTGAAAAATAGTATGGCAGAAACTAGGCATAGACTAACATCTTGTACCATATAACAAAATAATGTCAAAATGGGTACATGATTTAGATATAAAGGCTGTTACTATGAACTGGAGAGCAAGGAATTTTTTACCTGTCAGTACTATGAAGAAGGAAGAATTTATGACCAAATAAGAGATAGAGAACATTATGAAATACAAAATGGATAATTTTGATTACATAAAATAGAAAAGCTTTTGCACAAAGACAAAGCGACCAAAGCAAGCATGTTACTCCTTCATGTGCAGCATTAATGTCACTGATCTCGTCCTATGGAATCCCTTTCAAAGTCCAAATTCCATCCCAATATGTAAGAAGATAGATCCATGCCATCCTGCTTGAAATGTGGGCAATTCAGACATTTCTACAATAGCAGAAGCAGAAACCTGGAAAAAATTTTTACAACCAGTGCCTGTGATAAAGGCCTCATTTCTAAAATATATAGAGAATTGAGTCAAATTTATAAGAAATCAAGTCATTCTTCAAGTGATAAAGGATTTGAACAGGCAGTTTTCAGTTGAAGCAATTAAAGCTATCAATAGTCATATAAAAAAGTGCTCTAAAACACTATTAATTAGAGAAAAACATGTTAAAACAATTCTAAGGTGCCATATCATACCTATCAGATTGACTAACGTGACAAAACAGGAAAATGATAAATATTGGAGAAAATGTGAGAAAATTGGAACACTAATGTATTGTTGAAGTTGGGAACTGATCCAACCATTCTGCAGAACAATTTGGAAGTATGCCCAAAATGCAGCCAAACTGTGCATACCCTTTGATGCAGCAATATCACTTCCAGGTCTGCATCTGAAAGAGATCAGAAAAAGGGAAAAAAAGGAATTACATGTACAAACATATTTATAGCAGCTCTTTTCGTGACAGCAAAGAATTGCAAATTGAGGGGATGTCTGTCAATTGGGTAATGGCTGAACTAGTTGTGACATATGAATGTAATGGAACACTATTGTGCTATAAGAAATGATGAGCAGGCAGATTTCAGAAAAACCTAGAAACATTTATATGAACTGATGCAGAGTGAAATGGGCAGAACCAGGAGAACACTGTACACAGTAACAGACACATTGTGTGATGACTGACCTTGATAGACTTAGCTTTTCTCAACAATGCAAGGATCTAAGACAATTCTAATAGACTAATGATGGAAAATGCTATCACCTTCAGAGAAAAAAAAAAAACTTTGGAGTCTGAAGGGAGATGGAAGCATACTATTTGCTCTCTTTTTCTTTGTTTTTATTTGTTTCTTCTTCCTTGTGATTTCTCCCATTAGTTCCAATTCTTCTTTACATCATGACTAATGTGAAAATGTTCAATACAAATGTATTGGTAGAGCTTATATCAGATTGCAAACAGTCTTGTGGAGGGGAGAGGAGAGGGAGAGGGAGAAAATGTAAAACTCAAAATATTATGGAAGTGAATGTTGAAAACAAAAAAATAAATTAATTGTAAAAAATAGGAAATATATGTAAAAAAAAAAAGGAATTTCAAGAGTTCACTGAGTACGTCAGCAATGGTTTAAGAAATTGGAATTCAGCAGCTATAAAAGAATTAAAGTTCTCCTTGAATGAAATAGCTCTAAGGAAATATTGTTTCAGAGAATTAATTGCTAAATTGCAAAGTTTGTGAAATGCTGCAGAATAGGATTGGGATCAAAATACTGGATATAGTAAATCATCATCTAGAATTTACAAAACAATTGGAATGTGTGAATTATTGACTTGTCATTCTGGAGGGAAAACAATCTAGATTATGCTATTAAATGGCGAGCTTATAAAAAAGGAATTGTTCTAGCTAACAGTATGGTTTCACTAAAAATGTCTTCTCAAATTAAAATCATTTTCATTCTAGGTAGGATTGTGTCAGCAACTATCTGTTAGCAGCTGCTGTAGGGGTGTAAGATCCACCAACATCCAGCACACAGAAAGCTGCTAAAACAGGTTCTTTGATCTGCTTTACTAAGGAAAGTAACTTTAAGGGGTTAACAATCTCAGTTTAATCAAAGACACACACACACACACACACACACACACACACACATCTGGGGGAAAAGATCAGCCCCCTGAACTTCAGAGCAAATGCAAACACATTACAAAAACAACAGACATACCTTGTTTGTTTCAAATCACAGATCATAGTTACCAGAGAATTATCAACATCTATTTGGATTACAAAGCCAGGGGGCATTTATGGCTTGTCCAGAGTCTCAACACCCCTTCCATGAGTGTGCCCCAAAAGTCAAACACAAAGCTCTCCTCAATTATATCCTGTTTGGAGCCCTGAGGGCTCTGACCTTACGTAGACTGTGTGTGAAAGTTCCCTGTGGTTGTATATAAGTCTATGATTCCTGTTTGTCTAAGTGCTGAGAAAAAGCTGAGAAATACTCCAAGACAAAGACAGCAAAAGGTTCCCCACCAATTCAAACAAAGGGTAGACCTGATAGTCTTAGCATACCAAAAGGGAAGAAGTGGGAGAAGTCTGAATGCTGCTACAGATTGCTAGACTGATAGATCAGTGAAGTGATAGATCAGATGGAAGAGCCACATATCTGTTCAAATAAGGTTTTCAGCTTGTCTTTTTGGATGTTTATATGAGCGACACAAAAATTGTGGTTCATAAATTCATTTTAATCTAAAGGGAGATCTCTAGTTGAGGTGCACAGGAGATTGTCTTCCTGTTCAAGATTTTTATGAATGTCTTAGTCGTAAATGGCCAACACGTATTAAATACTTTTTTCATTCATAAATGGTGTGCTTAAGATATTTCTCAATGCCCCAAAATTGGGAGTGATGCTAAATATTTGGGTTTTTTTTGTTTTGTTTTTGGAGGGGGTAAGGCAGGACAATTGGGGTTAAGTGACTTGCCCAAGGTCACACAGCTAGTAAATGTGTCAAGTGTCTGAGGCCAGATTTGAACTCAGTTTCTCCTGACTCCAGAGCCAATGCTCTACTCACTGCTGCTAAATATTTGAATGACAGAATCATTGTTTTAATAATTCCAAAAGTGGGGGGGCAGGGCCAAGATGGTGGCTAGGAAGCAGGGACTGGCATGAGCTCCCCACCAAGTCCCTCCAAAAACCTATAAAACAATGGCTCTGAACCAATTCTAGAGGTGCAGAACCCACAAAGTGGCAGAGGGAAGCAGGGCTCCAGCCCAGGACAGCCTAGATGGTCTCTGGTTAAGGTCTGTCCCACACGGAGCTCCCAGCCCCCAGCTGAGGGAGCTGAGCCCAGCGCACATGGCGCCAACAGACCACAGACGGACCTACCAGACTAGGAGATGAGCAGAGAGTGCCTTAACATGCTGAATTACTGAGCTGTGGCATCTATCAGACCTCTTAACCCACAAAGAGCAAAGACATCAGAGAAGGTTAGTGGGTAAAGCTGCGTGACTGAGTTTGCGGTTTGGCCACTGCCCCTGGGGCAGCAGAGGTGGGGCAGCTTTAGAACTAGGGCTGCAGTTGCTTCTGGCCCCAGGCCCACCTGGTG
>JAQQSZ010006578.1:0-13552 GCA_028646595.1 Phalanger gymnotis
AGTCCTGCTTCCCTCTGCCCCTTTGTGGGTTCTGTATTTCTAGAACTGGTTCAGAGCCATTTTTTCATAGGTTTTTGGAGGGACTTGGTGGGGAGCTCATGCCAGTTACTGCTTTCCAGTCGCCATCTTGGCTCCGCCCCCTCAAAATTCATTGTTAAAAAGTTTAGAGTTTCAATTTTCCCCCTCCCTCCTGGCTTTCTCTCTCACTGTTTGAGATGGCAAGAAATATGTTATCAATTATACATGTGAAATCACATCAATATATTTCCAAATTAGCTATGTTGCAAAAGAAAACACACAAACACAAAATCAAGAAAAATTAAGCAAACAAGAAAAAGTATGCTTTAGACTACAACCACAGTATATAAGTTCTATGTCTGGAGATGGAAAGCATTTTTTTTATCATGGGTTCTTTTGAATTGAAGCAAGTAGGCCATATAGTAGATAGAGTGCTGGGCCCAGAGTTGGGAAAACCTGTGTTTAAATCCAGCTTCAGAAGTTACCTAGGTGTGCAATGCTGGGTCACTTATCCCTGATGAGCTAGAAAAGGTAATACCAAACCATTTCATTATCTTTGCCAAAAAAAAAATGGCGTCAGAAAAAGTCCAACATGACTGAAATGACTGAACAACAACAAAACATTTGGACTTGTCTTGGATCATTGTCTTGATCACAGTAGTTATTTTTTTTTGACAGTTGATCATCCTCACAACATTGCTGTTACTATGTATAATGTTCTTCTGGTTCTGAACACTTCAAATAACATAAATTCACAGAAGACTCCCCAAGTTTTTCTGAAACCTTTCTCCTTGTCATTTCTTATACCACGGTAGTATCCTATCACAGTCACATACCACAGTTTTTTCAACCTTTGCCCAGTTGATGGGTATTCCTTAATTTCCAATTCCTTGTCACAACAAAATGAATTGCTATAAATATTTTTGCACACCTAGGTCTTTTTCTATTTTCTTTGCTCTCTATGGGATATAGGTCTACTAGTAGTATTGCTGGATCCAAGGGTATGCAAATTTTTATAGCCTTTTGAACATAGTTCCAAATTGTTCTCCAGAGCGGTTGGACTAGTATACATTTCCACCAACAGTGCATTAATTTCTCAATTTTTCTACATCCCCTCTAGCTTGTCACTTTCCTTTTCTGTCATGTTAGCCAAATTGATAGGTATGAGGTTGTAGCTCAGAGTTGTTTTAATTTGTTTTTTCTCTAATTGATAATTATTTAGAGCATTTTTTTTGGTGTGACTATTGATGACTTTCTGTTCTTCTGAAAACTGCCTGTTCATATCCTTTGACCAATTATCAATTAGAGAATGACTCATATTTTTTGTAAATATGAGCCAGTTCACTGTATATTTGAGAAATTTGACCATTAAGAAACATTTTTGGAAAAATTTTCCCCCTACATTCCTGTTTCCCTTCTGTTTTTGACTGCATTAGTTTAATTTGTATTAAACCATTTTTTTTTATTTTAATGAAATCAAAAATTATCCATTTTTCTTCTCATGGTCCTCTCTATATCTTGTTTGTCCATAAACTCTTCCCTTATTTATAGATCCAATAGGTTCATTTCCCCATTCTTCCTTAATTTACTTTTGACATCACCCATTATATCTAAATGATTTGTCCATTTTGACCTTATCTTGAAATATGGTTAGAGATGTTGGTTGATGTCTAATCTCTCCCAATGTGCTTACCAGTTTTCCCAGCAACTTTAGACAAATTGTGAATTCTTTCTCCAAAAGATTAGATCTTTGGGTTTATCAAAGACTAGATTGCCATGGTCATTTATTACTGTGTATTGGGTACCTAATCTATTCAATTGATCTACTAATACATTTCTCGGCCAGTACCAAATCGCTTTCATGATTATAGTTTTGTAATATAGTTTGTAATTTGGTACTGTTAAGCCACCTTCTTTCACATTTTTTCATTGACTCCCTTTATGCTCTTGACCAATACACATTTGACATGTCTGCCTTTCACAATACTTAATTTGCTTCAAAGCAGAGGTACCACTCAATTAATGTAGTCATCATAATCCTAACATTAATCAATTAAAATACTCTCTTTTCCCAGTGTAATATAAGCACTCTGAGGACAGGGATTACTTGATTTTTGCCTTTTTATCCTTAACAACTTGTAGAATATTAGATGCTTAATAAATGTCAGTTTAGTTTGTTGAAATGAGTTGGTGATAGGGCATTTAGTAAGAACTAATGAACTTCACAGTAGGAGTAAGAAATACACTCTGGAGAAAGGTCAGCAAGGACTGTACACAGAGAGCAATGCCAAATCTTCTGCTTTAGTTCTCCCCTTATATCATCATTCATCGTGTTTTCATGGTGGCCAGTACCTAGTATAGTGCCTGGCATATATTGCTTAATAAACATTTCTTGACTGAATTCTTTAGTTATTCTAGGGTCATGATTTATCTATTCTAGTACTCCATAACAATCAATAAGCACTAATTAAGATACCATTTAGTGTTAAGCAGTCTAATATGGAATGCAGATGCTGATAAAAAAAATAATTTATACTCCCAATCAGCTAATATTCTATCATGAAAGATTGCATGTGTATACACACATGCGTGTGTATAATCTATATGTGTTTATACATACTACATATACCATATGTGTATAAATGACTATATATATATATACATGTACATAGTCACATATTTACGTGTTTACACATGTATGTGTTTGTTGTATGAGCATATATGTGTATATACCAAAAATAAATATACACAGGATAAACAAAAATAAACATATGGGAGTTAAACATAAGTAGTTAGAGAGAAAGAAGAGTAGCATTTGGTGAGGTCAGAAAAAGTTTCGTGTAGAAAGTGATTTTTCACTTGTGTCTTCAAAGAAGAGAGGAATTCCATAAGGTTGAGATGAGAAGGAAATACATTTGAAGCACGGGAGATGGCCCATGCAATGAAAAAAAAAATCAGAGAACTTTCAGTTTTGGCTGTGAATAGGGAGAAGCAATAAATGATGTCTAACACTGCTTATCTGGGTTGTCCCAAATGATCTTATTTGTGGCTTCATGTTCCTAGAAAATAGTGTTAAAATCCTAGATTTACTGATGATATTTTGTCATTTTCCTACTTTAAACACACAACACCACATAGCAATATATTTTTTGGTTGTTCAGTGTCTGACTCTTTGTGACCCCTTTTGGGGTTTTCTTGGCAAGGATAATGGAGTGCTTTATCATTTACTCATTTTACAGATGAGGAAAGTGTGGCAAACAGGGTTAAGTAATTTACCCATGGTCATATAGCTGTCAAATGTCTGAGACCAGATTTGAACTCAGGAAGATAAATATTCCTGACTCCAGGCCCAGCACTCTATCACTATGCCACCTAGAGGTCCCTAAAAATATACTAACCATCCTCCAATATGCCGCATTCCTGATATAAAAGAATCACACAATTTAAAAGTTGGAAGAGATCTTAAAGATCATGTAGTTTATCTCAATTTTATAGATGAGGAAACTGAGGCACAGAGGTGAAAAGTGATTTGTCTAAGATCACAAAGCAAATAGATAAACACTATAGAATCAAACCCAACTAACCTCGTTCTACTGTATTTTCCACTAGGATGGAATCTTCTAACAATTATACTTTCCCTTATGTGGGCTTGAAAGAAATGCAGACATACCTCCTTATTTAGAGCTATTGACTGAGGCAGCACATCATTAGCCCCTGTAGTAACTGAGCCAGTACTCAAGAGAGAAGCTTTAAAGAATCCTTGCTCTCCCTATGGCACCTTCAGACCCTATACCTTGCAAGACAATCAAAGATGACGGCGTTGGATGACAGGAAACATTTTCCAGATGCATATTTTTTATAATAAGTCTACCCTATTATTTCACTATGGTGAATTATAAAAAGCCTTAGAGATAGATAGGGAAGGATGAAAACAGGGGGGAAAATGTAGCAACATATTACCCCTTATCGTGAAGATAACTACTGCATTGGGATTCATGGCAATAGCATCCTCTAAGTCACTGCACCAAGAGACAGTCTGCAGCATTCCTCCATGCTACAAATACTAGTCACAGGAGAGTTATTCTGTTTATTAGTGTTCCCAAAGAAAGTCAAGGCCAGCAGCAAATCACAAGATGGTTTAATAACACTGTTCATTTCCTTCAGTTCCTTTGTTATAGCTCTCACCCCACCACTGGGAAAATTCCCATAAACCCTATGAGGAGTTCTATTGGCAGGATTTCAGTGATGTGGAATATTTAATCATAGATGGGCACTCAGTCCCCTAAAGTGAATCACAACTCCTTAATTCTCAAGCAAGTTTCTCCTTTTGCAAAAGGGAAAGCTGACTGTAGCTTAGGTCCTGGGCCTAGGGAAGTACATACACTACAGTGCTTAACAGATAATGTATCAGATACAATACAATCCCAGAGGAAAATCCATTTATTTAAGTTGATTAAAAAAGTAATACAATTGCTAATGTTCATAATAGCTTGTGTTATGTGCTAAGCACTTTACAATTATTTCCTCATTCAAAACTCACAAATATCCTGGGAGATAGCTGCTATTATGAGTCCCCATTTTTCAGATGAAGAAACTCAGACAGAGGTTAAATGACTTCCCCAGGGTCATACAGCTTCTAAGTGTCTGAGACCAGATTTTGACTAGGTCTTTTTGAGTCTAGGCCTAGTGTTCTAACTGCTGCTCCAGCTAGCTGTTGTTTTAAAATTAGAATTGTGCTTTCCACCTCTCAAAATTATAACAAAGGAATTTGGTGTTGAGACTTCGCTGAACTTTCTATTTTTAACTTGTATTACAGAAGCCAAGCACAAAAGCCTGATTCATCCTTTTTTTGAGAATATCCAGTATCAATTACTTTTTTTTTTTGCTTCACAGTGGTTTTCTTTAACTATAGTTCAGTTAAAAGGCAGGAAGCTGCATGTCACTATGTGAGTAGTGTTGGCCTTGGAATCAGGAAAAATGGTATTATAATCCTGCTACTGACAATTACAAACTATGCAAGCAAGCATGCCACGACACCTCTGTACACCTTAAGAAATTCCTTACAGCTTATTTACTGAGTCATAAATGATATACGATCTGCCTTAGTGGAAGGAGTTTCCATATCATGAGTCCATTCTCTCAGTAAATGTTATATACAATGAATAAATCAAAGATGGTGTGTGCATTTCCATTCAGGACAATGATAGAAGGGAGCATTCTCAAGAGATGACAGAGAAAATTTCTTCTGCTCAATGGGTTTGGTTTTATGCAAGGACCACCAAGATACTAGACATAAAGAGAAACATGTTGTTAAGAGTCTGAGGAAAGAAGATAATATGCAACTGCTTCTTAGATGTGAAATATCACATGTTTGCTTCAATCTAGTAAAATAGAACCCACTGACTCTTCAAATATAGGTATAGGAGAGGTCTCATGTGCAGTGCAGAAATGTGGAAACTTTAAACTTAGAGGAATGTAATTATCTTAATCAACATTCTAGTAAATCTCCATTTTGCTTTTATAGCATCTCTCTCTTAAGTAGCGTCTATATGAAATGTTCGTACAATTTAAATCACAGAGTTCTACCCTAAAACTTCAGAAACTACATTAGTATCTTTCAATAAGTTTGGCAGAAGAGAGAAAGCTGAGCCTTTGAAAGATAATAGATGTTACATCAGCCAGAATAAAGTGAATGAAGTATCCTTTTAATTTCTTTTTCCAACATTCATTTTATTACTAAGATGAGGGAAAAGAGATTTGAAGTGGATGGGTCAGGGAAAGACTATTGCCAGTAGCCTCAAAGATGGCATGAAAATCTCTCCTATACTGCCTGAGAGCAACAAATAAAATCAAGGAGATCTATGAACTCAGAACTGGTGTTGCTAAAATGCTCCTAGTACTGTGACTGCAGAACTGATTTTATCAGAAACAGGCCAAGGGGAGATATCTTTGACAAACATTAATGCAGCCATGATTGCTCTAGGGTTGTCTCGTTAAGTTTCCATTTGTGCCTCCAGGTTAATATGTGGCGTTGGAGAAAAGTCCTTTGTGCTAGGCTGTGCTGCAGGAAGCCTAAGCTCATAAGCCCAGAGAATACTAACCAGCTAGATCCAGATGACTCTGATACAAGGTTAGCAACAGCTGTGTCCTTGACAAATTTTCTGATCCCTTCCCTATTCTTTCAGGGATCTCGGGGAAAAAATGGGGAATCATAGCACATTGGTTCAAACTAAGTTTTCTGAATGACACTAAAGCTTCTGACTCCATTGGTCCATAATGGATATTCTTCAGAAAAGAAAACCTTTGGATATGACTATTTTTAATTTCCTCATTAAATTTTGAAAAATAAATTTTAATGCAATCATTGAAAACAAGTGTCTTTAGAAAGAGAAAGAATTAAGGAAAGTCATTTAGATTTATCTTTTAATGAATGTGTTAGGGGTTGGAGTACTTGGAATATAACTGCACAAGGCACCCTATTCTAGTAAAGGTGAATTTGTAAAGGGTACTATATATTCACCATGCTACACTCTCATTAACTTTCTTCCATGTTACTGAGGCCCACCCTCAATTTCTGACCTTGCCCACCTGCTCCCATCTTCTGATTACCGAAGCTTCACCATATTATGCAAACCCCAGATATGCCAGGGTATAATCAGATGCTATTCCTAAAACAAATATAAATATCTCTGCAGTTTACCTGACTTTCCTAAAATTGATAAAGATAGAAATACGTAATGTTCAGGGTGTTATGGAAAGATAGGCTAACTGATATTACTGGTGTAAGACAGTATATAGAGCGAAGATAAATGAAAGAAGATGAGTTTCTTTTTTATTATTTCACCTGGGAATTAATTGTATTATTTGTAAAAAAAGAAAGTAATTGTTTTATTTATATAAGATTATGGTAAATAGAGTCTTGTTTTTGTTCTTATTGCATACAGACATTTATTATATCTGAATTTTAAATTTGTTATCCACCAATATTTATTATTACTACTAATGTATTTATTTAGAAAGTTCTGAAGCAGATCACTGTATGCCAACATTTTCATGTTGTCACTGTTGGTAGTAATCCACTTCATCCTTCTGTTTTTTGATTGACTTTTGCCTGTTCATGGCATTCTGGTGAGAGAAGAAAGACAATTCTGTAGGGGAAAAAGCCTTCGATCCTTTCCATCTGAGACCATTATGTGGCCCCTTGAGTATGGTCCTATGGTCTTTGTATCAGTGTTGTTCCTTTGTCCTAAGGGAAGGAGACCGAAGGTTATAAACATAATCGTTTATCAAGTCAGAAGCCAGAAGACTCAAGAGTGACAGGGTTCACAGTCAGTGGGTTTTACTGGGACCCCAAGGAACAATCTTCAGGATGCAGACTATTATTAAGGAAACAAAGCCTTATAGATCAGCAATGCCACATTTTCACATATACAATGCTCTCTAAAAGCTGCATTAAAATCAAGCCCATTCTCCACAGAGACCAAGATTTTAAAGAGGACACTTTGCTCCTGTGGAGTTAGGAGGAAATTTTATAGTAATATCTTCAAAGTAAACATCCCTATGTAAAAACTAATTGATGATAAATGATTAATTGTAAATAAGATGCTACTCACCAGCAGTTAAAAACACATTGAAATGGTGGATAGAGGCAATAACATAAGGGAAAGATTCCTCAAACTTCAACTCCTAAGAGTACCCCTAGAACCCAGAGGGGACAAACTAATTGGTCTAAGGCCTAACTGGTCTAGGAGAAATTGTTGTCAGAGTACTAACTAAGCAAAAATATAATGGAATATTACTATGATTTAGGAGGGGGTAAATATGATGAATACAGAGAAGAAGGGGGAGACAAATGAAGAGATAGAAAGCAAATTGAATTGGAAAAACACCATTCACACTTATAACAAGGTACATGGAAAAAAACTCTAATAATAGAATATTTGAAACAAAATGCTTCAAAGTTATTCTGATTGAATTTGAACCCAAATAAGAGAAGAACATATTTCCCCTTCTCTTTTAGAGGTGGGGGGCTACAAGTATGAAATATATCACATGACGCCAAGATTTTTTTCAATGTTTTATTGTTTTTCTGAACTATTTTATTTTTCTCCTGTTTATTTACATTCTGTTAGAGGGAATGGATCTTTTTATTGGAGAAAGGTCATGTATTGCTATATTGGCTATATCAAGTGATGTACAAACAAAAATTATTGATCAAAGTTGGCTATTTTTTTTACAAATGAAATGCCATGTTTACTTTTAAAATAAAAAAAAACATAGCCTTAATATTACAAATCTGTAAGTGCCACCTAAAGCAGTTCTTAGAAGCAAGTTTAAATCTATGTCAATAAGGAAGAAAAAGAAGTAAATGAAATATGTTAGTATCTAGAGGCATTAGAGAAGAGTAACAAAGAACTATTACAAAAAGACAGGGAAAAGAAGATGCGTTTATATACACCTATTGTGTGGCAGTTCTTGTTCTAAACCCTATATAAATGTTGCACCATTTAATCCTCAAAACAACACCGCAAGTTAGGTGCTATTATTACCCCTATTTTACAGTTGAGAAAAGTGAGGCAAACAGAGGATGCATTTTGTCCAGGATCACACAGAAAAAAGGTGAGGCCAGATTTGAGTTGAGGTCTTCCTAACTCTAAGCCCAACATTCTATCTACTTCATCATCTAACTGTTTCTTTCAAAAGAAAGTTAAATAACAGAAATTATCAATTCAATAGTAAAATATAATAAAAATAAAATAATAATTGACAAATAAATCTATTTATCTAAAATCCCAGTAACAATTGACAAATAGGAAATCAATTTAACACTGAATTCAAGCCTGAGATATTTGTAATAAGACTCTTCTCATAGGTCAAAAAAAAGATGACTCAATGCTGTGTGATTGCCATGGTGGGGTACAGTTAATGAAGTCTTCAGAGAAGAAAGACTTTTTCCCTCCTTGCTTTGATGGAAATAAATTTGTTTCCAGAACCTTTTTTAACACTGAAGAGAAAAATAGCACACCCTGGAAAGAGAGACATTGTAAAGGAAAGCTAGAACCAGAATTTTCTCCTCATTTTCAGATTACCTCCCAAGGGACTCCATGTAATTTCTCCTTGGATGGTATTGAGGACACTCTCTTAGTTGAGCTGAGATCCAGTACAAGAACTCATCGGCTTTCTTTGACAGTATATTCTATTTTGTGTGACTTCATTGAGTTCTATTTGCTATCTCCTTGACTAAATGGTTTTCTGTTATTGTTGTTCAGTTATTTTCAGTCATGACCAATTCTTCAGGACCATTTGGGGTTCTCTTGGCAAAGATATTGGAGTGGTTTGCCATTTCCTTCTCCACCTCATTTTACAGATGAGGAACTGAGGCAAATAAAGTTAAGGGACTTGCCCACAGTCACAAAGATAGTAAGTATCTGAGGCCAGATATTTGAGCCCATGAAGAAGAGTCTTTCTGACCAGGCCCAGCACTCTACTGAGCCACCTAATGGCCTCTAAATGAGTTTATTAGCTTTTCATTGTTTGTCCTTATAAATAAGCAGTAGCTTTTTGCCTCAACTTCCCTGTAAAATGAGTCACGAAGAGTTGGTTATGAATGAAATGAATGAACAGCAACAACTTTTTTCATAGCCTGTGATAGAGAGTGTGTCAAGCCTAAAGATATGAATTTGGGGGCTTCCCTTCCTCTTTAAAGAATAAGATCAGGAAAGTAGCTTGAAACTAAGAGAGAAAGCATTCATCCTAGACTAGAAATATTTAGGAAGACAGAAATAATTCCAGTCTGTAAGGAAGCACAGCAGTCAGCCTCATGTCTCTTTCTCCTTATACCCCAGGAAGTAATCCATTTCTCTTAGAGAAGGAAGGGAAAGGAATCAGACCCCCATGTATCTATGAACCCCATGAAACACATTAAATAAAGTTAAATGACATATACATGACCACATAGACAAGATATACACCCAGTACAATTAAAAAATAAAGAAAGATCAAATAAGAAAATAGACAACAGAGAGCAGTTAGGTGGCACAGTGAGTAGAGCACCAACCCTGGAGTTAGGAGGATCTCAATTCAAATCTGGCCTCATACACTTAACACACTTACTAGCTGTGTGACCTTTGGCGGGTCACTTAATCCCAATTGCCCAGCCTTCCCCTCTGCAAAAAAAAAGAAAATAGACAATGGAAAAAATCACAATAGTTATTACTGCCCCTCCCCTCAAAACTGAGAATATGCTACGAATTGTTATTTTCTATAAAATATAGAATTTAAACAAAATAAATTATTGTCCATAAAATTATAATTTTTTCAATCTGGCACAAAAAGAATAAGACATATGACAAATCTTATAGAAAGAAATAACACACAATCATAGTTATACCACAGATAAAAGCCAATCCAGAAAGATTCACAGGAGAGTTCTTTTAAATCGTGCAAGAAAAATAATTCCCATATTAGATAAATGATACCCAAATATAGAATATGGAACTGTAGTCACTGCTGTTTATGATTCAAATATGATGGCAATTTCAAAACTTGGCAATAGTGACAGTAAAGATAGAATATAATCACCAGACTTCCTTATTGATTATTCATCCAAGTATAACAATTAATAGACTGCAGCAATGCATTTGAAAATATGTGTGTTGTGAAAAACATGGCTTTAAATTGGGAAGGTAAAGATGGGACTGGACCAGGAATATGCAAAAAAAAAAAAATGAGGCACCACAATTTTGTGGCCAATTAATAGACAAATTCTATAGAGAGAAATATGCCAAAAATATTAAAAAATAACTCTGACATTGTTACAAAAATTGATGAAGAGAACTGCAATAGATGACAACCCCTCTGCCTAATTTTTTAAGCATAACCTATGTATGATTTGAGGATATAATTTTAAGGATAGTAAAGGGACTAAGTAACTTTTCACCATTGACATTCCTCAGTAACGATGCACATGCTGGGAGTGAGAATTTGTATTTTTTAAATATTCCAGTGAAGTGATTATGAATATGTAGCCTCCTGAGGAATTCCTTTTATGAAATGCTACCTGTTCTCTGTGTCTCTGTCTCTGTCTCTGTCTGTCTGTCTGTCTCTCTCTCATTTCCACTCTCAATGTATGTATGCATGATGCATATGTGTTTGTGTGTATATATGTATATATTTAAATGTATACATATATATGTGCACATGAACATATATATATATTCATTTCTCCATACACGTGCATATCATTGATATGTAAAAAGATTGACTAAGTAGAGAAAAAATCAGTCTTAAAGGCTTTCTTCCAATGAGGTGCTTCCTAGGCATATGTCAAAATTTTGAAACATTGCCTGTTACAACAGCATTTTGTTCCATGATGAGATTGATTATTAACATCAAGCAAGGCAGAAACAAGGAATTGCATTCTTGCCAAAAATATTTTTTATTGTCATGAAGGAGATCAAGAACATGGTCCAGTTTAAAACAGAGTTGCCCACGAATGGTGAGGTCATTCCGGTGTTCTTGTTTTCAAATGACATTAGTTTGATTACTTTAGTCCCTATGATAGTTTATATAACCTGCTAAATGAAATTCAGAATAACTCAAGAGAGCTTGACCTAATTATCCGCAGAAGGGAAAAACATACACATATGAACAATTGGATGAAAAATGCCTATTGTACAAGAGATGACACATAATTGTATGTATAACTTCTAGAGTTCATTCATAAGTTTACATCTATCATCTATCTATCTATCTATCTATCTATCTATCTATCTATCTATCTATCTATCTATCTATCTATCTACCTATGTATCTATCCACGTATCTATGTATCTATCTATCTCCTATCTATCTTTTTCTGTCTATACCTTAAGTAAATGCATTGTATCAGTGAGGAGCTGGGCTCAGAACTGAACTGTGACCTGAATAGCCCCTAAGATGTTATAAAGTTCTCTTAATGACACAATGATTCTCCCTGAAACAATGAGCCATCTTCTAATTAATATCAACATCCTTTCAGTACTGCTATATGCCTGCAGGTCATGGAAAAATTTTGGTACCTATGAAGAATCATTAGCAAGATTGCCTAAAAGGGAGCATGAAAAAGTAGGAATCTGCATGGATAGAGGAAATCCATGAATTAATGATAACACATCTTTGGAAGTATTAGAATATAGCAATATGGCTTGTCATGAAGAAAAGAATATGAGACAACTATCAACATATTACAATATAAATAAAAAAAATTAATTTATATCAATAGATGCAAAAAAACTATCCTTTGATAAAAACTAAAATTTGTTCTCATTAAATATATACTATAATCAGAGCAACTTTATGATAACAAAACTAAAATAGTGATAAAACATTCAAAAGAATACAATTGGAGGAATTTTCCCCAAAAGATGAATTTAAAAATGTTTATGCATTTTCCCTCAAAGGAAAAGAAGAACATCGACAGAGGATTTTTCCTACTTTCTGTGATCCTGTGTGTTTGTATTTTTATTCTTATAATTGTATTTTAATATCCCTAATATAATTGTATTTTAATATTAATATTTAATAATTGTGTTTTAATATTTAATATAATTGTATTTAATATCCCTTTGAAAGTGTATATATTTCATTTTGTTCATTTGTAAACATTATTCTGGGGAGTGGTCTGTAAGCTTTACCAGATTATCAAAGTGGTTCATGGTTAAAAAGAAAAAAAAATGCTTAAGAATTCTTTCATGGGGTGGGCGGCAGAACCAAGATGGCGGCTGGAAAGCAGTGACTGGTGTGAGCTCCCCAACAAGTCCCTCCAAAAACCTATAAAAAAATGGCTCTGAACCAATTCTAGAGCTGCAGAGCCCACAAAGTGGCAGAGGGAAGCAAGGCTCCAGCCCAGGACAGACTGGATGGTATCTGGGTAAGGTCTGTCGGGCAGGGAGCTCCTAGCTCCCAGCTGAGGGGAGCAGAGGTGAGCCAAGCAGAGCCCAGGATGCGTGGCGCAGACCGACTGCGGACTAACCAGACCAGGAACCAAGCGGAGAGTGCCCTAGTATCCTGAATTACTGAGCTGTGTCATCTACCAGACCTCTCAAACCACAAACAGCAAAGACAACAGAGAAGGTTAGTGGGAAAAGCTGCGGGACTGAGTTTGCAGTTCGGCCACCGCCCCTGGGGCAGTGGAGGTGGGGCAGCTTTAGAACTGTAGCTGCAGTTGCTTCTGGTCCCAGGCCCACTTGGTGGGAGGAATTAAGTGGCTGATCAGAGCAGGAGTGAAGAGCCTGCTGAAGATTTAAGCCCAGTCCAGGTAGGGGGTTCTTGGGGAAGGAGGAGTGCTGGTGAGGCAGCGCATCCGCCCAAGCATGGAACATAGAGCTCTTTAGTCTACAAGAAGTCATACCCCACTGAAAAACTCAAGGGTTAAGTAAGTTGGCTGGGAACATGGCCAGGCAGTGAAAACACACCCAGATTCAGTCTCAGACTCTGGAGTCCTTCTTTGGTGACAAAGAAGACCAAAACATACAGTCAGATGAAGTTAACAAAG
>JAQQSZ010006579.1:0-13552 GCA_028646595.1 Phalanger gymnotis
AAAGGGGGGGGGGCGATAGAAGGGAGGGTACACAGGGGGAGAAGGTAATCAAAAACAAACACTTTTGAAAAGGGACAGGGTCAAGGGAGAAAATTCAATAAAGGGGGATAGGTTAGGAAGGAGCAAAACATAGTTAATCTTTCACAACATGAGTATTGTGGAAGAGTTTTACATAATGATATGCATGTGACCTATGTTGAATTGCTTTTATTCTTAGGGAGGGTGGGTGGGGAGGGAAGAAGGAGAGAATTTGGAACTCAAAGTTTTAAAAACAGACGTTCAAAGACAAAAAAAAGTTTTCACACGCAACTAGGAAACAAGATACACAGGTAATGGGGTGTAGAAATTTATCTTGCCCTACAAGAGAAGAAGGGAAAGGGGGATGGGAGGGGAAGTGGGATGACAGAAGGGAGGGCTGACAGGGAAATGGGGCAACCAGAATATACGCCATCTTGGAGTGGGCAGGAGGGTAGAAATGGGCAGAAAATTCGTAATTCGAACTCTTGTGAAAATCAATGCTGAAAACTAAATATATTAAATAAATTAAATTAAAAAATTTAAAAAAAAAGAAAAAGAAAAGAAAAAGATCCCAAAAAGAAAACTCCTAGGAATATTGTCACCAAATTCCAGATTTCCCAGGTCAAGGAGAAAATACTGCAAGCAGCCAGAAAGAAACAATTTGAAAACTGTGGAAACACAATCCAGATAACACAAGATCTAGCAGCTTCTACCTTAAAGGATCAAAGGGCTTGGAACAAGATATTCTGGAGGTCAGAGGAGCTAGGATTAAAACCAAGAATCACCTACCCAGAAAAACTGAGTATCATGCTCCAAGACAAAATATGGATTTTCAAGAAAATAGAGGACTTTCAAGCTTTCTCAGTGAAAAGACCAGAGCTGAATAGAAAACTTGACTTTGAAAAACAATAATCAAGAGAAGCATGAAAAGGTAAACAAGAAAGAGAAATCATAAGGGACTTACTAAAGTTAACTGTTTTGTTTACATTCCTACATAGAAAGATGATGTGTGGAATTCATGAGACCTTTCTCAGTATTAGGGTAGTTGATGGGAATATATATATACATACATACATACATATACGTATATATATAGAGAGAGAGAGAGAGAGACAGAGACAGAGAGCATAGGCATAGGGTGTGTTGAATATGAAGGGACAATATCTAAAAAAATAAAATTAAGGGGTGAGAGAGAAAAAAAATTGAGAGAGGGAGTAAAGGAGAGATAGAATGGGGTAAATTATCTCACATAAAAGTGGCAAGAAAAAGCAGTTCTATGTTACCTAAGTTGAATTGCTTGCCTTCCTAGAGAGGGTGGGTGGGAAGAGAAGAGGGGAGATAATTTGGTACTCAAAGTTTTAAAAGCAGATGCTCAAAAAAACAGTTGTTTTTGCATGCAGCTGGGAAACAAGATATATAGGTAATGGGGCATAGAAATCTATCCTGCCCTACAGGAAAGTAAGGGGAAAGGGGATGGGGGGGGGGGAGTGGGGTGACATAAGGGTGGGCTGACTGGGGAATGAGGCAATCAGAATATATGCCATCTTGGAATGGGGGAGGGTAGAAATGGGGAGAAAATTTGTAACTCAAAATCTTGTGGAAATCAGTGTTGAAAAATACTAAATAAAAATGATAAAATTTAAAAAAAAGAAATAAAAGAGAAAGGAGATTGGTGCTGAATTTTATATGTCCAAAAATAATGACAACCGTTTGTAACTCAAGAAATTAAGTAATTAGAAATAAGGCCTAGGACTAAAACTTGGCCTTTGAAAGAAACAGGCTTATCCTGTTTAATCCTTTACCCTATATATATTTATGCCTTTACAAATGCAAAAGGGGCACAACTGTCCCAGGGTGATATGTTGGTAAGCAAAATGGGCTCTTAGCACTCAGTTCAACCAAGTGCCCTGGAAGAGTTTGGCTTTTGTTTCATTTGATCAATTCAGTGTATTTCATTGAGTCTCATTAGGTGGTAAGTCCCAGGCCCAAAGCCCTATTAAGTGCTAAGCCTATGTGGGTGTGAATCTCCCAGGTGCTAAGGAGAGGTGCTAACTCAAGAGTCAATCATAGGAGCCTAAGTTCTGGTCATTCAGATGACTTTTGATGACATCTGAAATGGTATAGGAAGAGAAGACAGAGCCATTTGCGCAGGAATCTCACTCTTGGTGGCGTGGAGACTCCAGGCAGCTGTAGCTAAGAGCCCTCCAGCTCATAAACCCTGATATTGGGACTTTGTTAAATTCTGGTAACTATGAATTGGGATCTCATGTTTGTGATTTGTTTGTATTTTATATTTTGCTCTGAAGTTCAGGGTCCTGGCTTTTTCCCCTGAACTAAGTGAATGATGTCTGTATATTGGATTAAAGTAAACTTGTCAACCCCTTAACATGGCTTTCCTTAGTAAAGCAGAACAAAAGAACCAGGGTGTGCTGGCAGCATTCTTGTTGTTGGGCTTGTGTTGGTTTTTCACCCCCACAACATCTGCTAGCCAGAGTGTTGAAACAGCTGATTTTCTTAAAATTGCTAACTTTGTCCAGTTCTAACAATAAGCAAAGAGTCTCAGATGCCATCATGTACCTTCTCACATGGCTTTTTTTTCCCCATTGAATATCATTATACTTGTACATAGACCTTTCCTTTTGCCATGTTAGTTTCATTTTCCAGTCCTTTTTTGTTGTTAAACATGGCGCTATGAGTTCAATTTAAATTAGGAAAATCAAGCTGCCTCTTCTGTTTCAATTCATCATCATCATTACCAACTGAAATAATTCTAGCATAAAAATATGTTTTGTACTATCTTGTTATTTTTTTTGGTGATGATATATGGAGCAGAAAGTAAATAATGGCAGAACATGGAATTGAACTTTGTAGTAAAAACAGCCTAAATATCTGCTTCAACATCTCCTTTGGGGATTGTGCAGTCCCTTATCAGCAAAGATCAGGATTTAGAGTAAAACTATATTTAAATTCTTTTTGGACGCAGGATATAGTATGTGGTCCATAAAAGGAAAATTACATTGTCCAGTAGATATAGATTGTTCACATAATATATAATTACAGAAATATAAAAAAAACTTAGCTTAAATATCCTGAATGTAATAAATAATTAAAATTGAATAAGGAAACTCTAATCTTGACATTTTAAAGGAACAAGTAAATCTGATAAAACAGAAAATCTTTCTGAGAAAAATGGAGAGCTTTATCGTTGTCACATATTAACTACATTCTATTAATTCTTCAAATTCAAACAAGTAGAGATGGAATGCTTAATGACAGTATTAAGGGCCATTAAAAAAGAAAGGGCAGATCGAATTTTTCCCCTTTTCTTTTATTTGGGCTAAGGAAAAAGCAAATATACAGCCAAAAATATTTCATTATCATTCACAACCTTTTTTTTTAACCTTGATTTAAAACAAAACAAAACAAAAACAGTTATCTTGCATAATGTCATCTGGCATGATACCAGTCTAGCCTTAAGGCATCAGGAGATCTTAACCTAAATTAACTGGACTGAAGCAACCGGCCCTCCCAGTTTTATAACTAGCCATGAAGTACTGGGAAGCCTATCTCTGGTGAAAAAGATTTCCTTCTTTCACACTTATTGGCTCATTAACAATCCTTGGGGAATCTTTTTTTTAATTTTTACATCTTCAGGTGGGGAGAAATATAAAAAGAAGTGCTTGATGTATGATATGAACGTATATATTTATATATAGTTGATATTGATTCATAAATTTTTTAGTGTTCTCTTCACCAAATTGTAAGTACCATATTCTGCCTCTCTATTTGTGAGAAATCTGTATAACATATGTATTATTTACATGGGGGGGGTATATTGATACATTATAGACCTGTTTGGGCCACCTTTGTGTGCTTTTTGGGATACAGGATAATTTTTGGAAGATTTGCCTTTGTTCTTCCTCTGATATTGTGATCTTTGAGTTTATTTCTTCCTCTGATATGGGATTATTTAAATGATCAATTTATCTCTGAATCAGCTTTGATAATTTATATTTTTGCAGAGTATCATATATATTTTTCAATGACCTATTTTGCTAGAAATTAAAAGTATGTCTATTAATTCAGGAATGGCTAAATAAATTATGGAATGTGAATATAATATAATACCATTGTGTCATAAGAATGAAGAAATAGATTATTTCAAAGCAACATGAGGTTCATATGAACTTATACATGGGTGTTAACATATATCCCAAAATATCAAATCAATATTAACTAATAGAATCCTCAATACATTAAAAAAATTATTCATCATCACAAATACCTGGCGGTGACTTAGTCAGACTCCCTCACTCTTATAAAAGCAAAAATAAAGTAAACAAAAAAATTAAAGCCCAACTCAAAAATACTCGAAGGAGAAAATAGCTCAGAAGCCAAGTGAAGAAGCCCAAGACAAACTACTGGAATTAGAAGGAAGTGACTGAATCTAAGTCCTAAGGGAAAAAAGCTGAATATAAATTCAAATAAAAGACTTGAGTTAGATGTCCCATGATAGTTTGGAGTCCATAGGTTGAACAGAATGAAATACTCATAATCCATCTGACAGTTAACAAATGGAGGTCTTCTAGGCTTGGCAGGGCAGAAAAAGGGTATCAAAGATAAAGTGTTAATTCACTAGAACAGAGATTCCTAATCTTGTTCACGAAGTCAATCTCTTATCACAAGTCTCAAGGAAAGGCCCTCACTGTTTGTGTATGTAAGCGAATAGGAAGCATCATTAATACAATACATTCCCAAAGTGTCTATCACACAGATTTCTCCAAACTTAAAACATTGTTTAAATGTACCCAGATATAATTCCATAGGATAAAAATAAACTTTGCCATTTAGCACTTATTAGGCATAATATGGCAGAATGTCCTAGTTAAATGCCATTGAGATATGAAAATGTATAATGGAGGGCAACCTTAGAGGATAATGCTTTTCTTCTCCATCTCATTTTTTCCTCATGTCCTATTTTCATTTGACTTCAAGCAGTTTCCCTGTTAACCTAGTTTTTTTTTTTTTTGATCAATTGCCCAGTGGATACAGAGCACAAAGTTATAACAGATAGTTCAGTTTCTGAAGGAAAACATCAATATGACATCACACTATTTAAAATGAAAGTTAATTGCAGGTAATGCTAAGAGAAAAGAATTTGTTTGAACTCCTTTAGAATGTTAGAAAATGGGCTACATGAAAGTTGCTAGGAAGAAGTGGCTGTAAATAGCACTTTGTTTTTAAAAGCAAAGTTTTATTGATCTTTTAACATTACCAACAGTATATTCCCCACCTCCAACCCAGGGAGTCATTCAGTTCTAACATTCTGTATGTTATGAGATGAAATGTTACTTTTGACTAACATTTCATCATATATCACACCTTGGGGTACCATTAATTCTCAATTATCTTCAGTAATGAGAGTATCGTTAGTGTGGCCATTCAAATACAGCTATTATTTTTTCCAAACATTGCTTTTTCCTTAGGTCTGGCTTGTCTTCTTAATACCTTTTCATTAGACTCTTCCATGTCTAGGATCAATGGTAGTGACCCTCTTATAAAATTTAGCACATCACAGGAAACTGGGCCTGTCAGATATAAGAAGGCATATAAGGGATAAAGGAATGATTCTTAGGGATACACTGGAGGATTCAACCTTGCAATCCTTTTTATCAATAGGTACAGAATGATACAGTAGAAAGAGCACTAGTAGACACAGGGTTGAGTCACATGGTTCAAGTCTTGGGTCAGCCACTTAAAAGCTCCAATATTCCATCCTTATTGTCTGCTTAACCTCTCAGGGAATCAATTAATTTATCTGTAAAACAAAAGAGTTGTAGAAGATGAACTCTAAGGCCTTTTTCAACTTCAAATTCTAATAATGATGAGTTCTCATTTTAAGATTTAATGCACTTAACAATTGATCTGTGTTTGTATAATCAAAAACTGGCTGAAACTATGTCTTTAGGGCTTTTGGCAAAAGCTGTTACAAAATGAAAAGTACCTCCCTTTGTTTGCTTCCCATTCTTTTGATGTTACAGCATATGCACATTGTGTCAATTATGACAAGCTGAAGGTTGTCACTTTTGATAAGCTCACTATGGAGAGCATATGTCTTCTACAGTATACTTCAAATGAGATTACTTTATGACTCAAAAAACAATTGACACCCCCAAAATGAAGAATAATGAAAAATTTCAAGTTCTATTTGTGTCCAGTATTCAAGTATCTCAGTTGGAACACCAATAAATTGTTTATTTTACCTAAAATACAGAAAGTGATAACAATAGACAATGTCATATTTTGCTCTCTTTTTTTATTTCTGGACATTTTCTGCCTTCTACTGAGTTTTCATACTGGTTTTATCATATTATAATCTCTAACAATATTCCACCCTCATCCCCAGTGGAAAAAAAATACAGAATCTGAATGGAAGTCCAGTTTCTATCACTGATCCATTGGATTAAGGACTTTTGTGAACAATTTTATTCCAGGAATACAGAGAGATCCATTACTTAGTGTGATTACATCTTAAGGCCATTCACTGTGATTTCAGATCTAAATGTGAGTGTAAAAACACAACTCTGGTGAAAAACAGAGTATAAGTCCTACTACCAAGAAGATAAATGGAGAGAGAAGAGGATAGAGGGAGAGAGAGGTATGCACATATGTATATAGAAGGGGAGGAGGCTGATTCTGATCATCACTTATTTATCAAAATAAAGTATAGATACATACATAAAAAGAAAGAGTACCACCTAAGAAATTTCAACACAAGTAATATAAATAGGATATGATAATTCTACATGTCACAAGTTCAAGTTGTTAATAAAAATTTCTTGAGTTATTAATAAAATAAACAAAATTTGGCATATTTAAAATCATAACCCAATTATAATTTCTAGATAGCTATCACCATCTTCATCCCATGGCCAAAATAATCTCTTTTATAAATAAATCTAGTTACACTACATCTAAGCTTGAAATTCTGCAGTGTTAAAATTAAAACTCCTCTGCAATAATTAAGGGCTTCTAAGACTTCCCTTTTTTTAAATTTGACTTATGTTGTGAAACTAAAGAACATTTATTGTCTCCCTGCCTCATTCTCCCATAACTGAAAAAAAAAACAAACTTTGTAACAAATATGCAAAATCTGTCAAATAAATTCCAGTGTTGTTCATATCTACAAATAAGACTCATTCAGACTTCACTTTTTTCTCAGGAGGAATGTGCTGGATCATTTTGTTAATTACAATGCTTAAGTCTTGAAAGGGGTGACTTCTGATGCCAAGATGATGTAAATTAGACAGGAACTCCCTGAAGCCTTCCCAAATTCTTGTTCAAAAAACTTTAAAACCACCTCTTACCAATGCTATAGAAAAGGTCTGTCTCACTGGGGTAAGAGAGGAAAGAGGACCCAGAGCAGCAGTAGGTTTGCCACGCAGCAAGAGGCCTACAGCAAAGCTCCAAGTACCAGGGCAACCTAGCAAGTCCTACCCCAACTTCCCACTCTCCTCCCTGCTCCACCCCCCACAGGCCAGAAGCCCTCAGGCAAGCCAGTAGTCTGTGCAACACAGTGAGGCCCCACCACAGTGAAACCACCCCCAGGACAGATCACCAGGGAGGACTCACCAGCATTGCAGACTAGTACCAAGGCCCTGCCCTAGGGATGGCCAGTAGTGAGACCAAACACCCAGGGCCAATCAACAGTCAGACCTCACCCCCAGAGCCTGCCAGCAGAGAGGCCTTGCTTCCATAGCAACCCCAGCAGCAAAGCCCTCCTTGTGGGACAGGCCATCACTGTGAAACATCACACCCAGGGGAGGCCAACTGGGAGACCCTGCCTAGCACAAGCTAGCAGAAAGGCCTTTCAAGCCAGCAGCTAGGTCTTGAAGCCCAATGAAAGCCAGCCACAAGGCCCCAAGATCCAACACACAAAGCTTGGGACAGTACAGGAGCAGAGGCCAATTCTCACCTAAAAATACCAAGTCACAAAATAAACAGAAAAAAAAAATGAGCAAAAAAAGAAAAAAAAACCTTGCCTACAGAAAGTTCCTGTGGTGAAAGGGATGCACAAATCAAGGCACAAACTTAGAAAGAGACAACAATGTCAAAATGACTACATGTGAAGCCTCAAAGAAAAATGTAATTTGGCCTCAGGCCCCAAAAGAATTCCTGGAAGACATTTAAAAAAAAAGGATTTTTCAAAGACAAATAAGAGAAGTAGAAGAAAAATTGGAAAGATAAATGAGAAATACAAGAGAAACATGAAAAAAGAGTCAACAGCTTAGTAAAAGAAACAAAAAAAATGGAAATATGTATACAAAAATTCACTAATCCTAAAAAATAATTGGGTCAAAGAACAAGTCATAGAAACAATCAATAATTTCATTAAAGGGAATGACAACAATGAGACAACATATCAAAATGTATGAGATGCAGCCAAAGTGGTGAAAATTTATATCTCTAATTGCTTACATCAATAAAATAGAGAAAGAACAGATCAATAAACTAAACAGGCAATTAAAAAATAGAAAAAGAATAAAATATAAATCCCCAATTAAATACTAAATTACAGATTCTGAAAATCAAAGGAGAGATTAATAAAATTGCAAGTGAGAAAATTATTGAACTAATAAAACTAGAAGCTGGTTTGATGGAGAAAAAATAACATGGATAAACCATTTGTTAATTTGATTTTTAAAAAGAAAATAAAATTATCAGTATCAAAAATGAAAGGGGTGAATTAATCACCAATGAAGAGGAAACTAAAACAATTTTAGGAGATATTTTACCCAATGATATGCCAATAAATTGGACAATCTAAATGAAATGAATGAATGTCTACAAAAATATAAATTATCTAAACTAACAAATGAAGAAATGTAATGCTTAAATAACCCTGTCTTAGAAAAAGAAATTGAACAAGGCATCAATGAACTTCCTAGGAAAAATCTCAAGGGCCAAATGGGTTTGCAAGTGAATTCTACCAAACATTTGAAGAACAATTAATTCTGATATTATATAAACTATTTGGAAAAATAAATGAAAAGGGAATCCTATCAAATTCCTTTTAGGACACAAATATGGTGCTGATACCTAAACCAAGAAGAGCAAAAGGAGAGAAAGAAAATTCTAGACCAATTTCCCTAAAGAATATTGATGCAAAAAATTTTAAATAAAATACTATCAAGATTACAGCAATATATCACAAATATCGCATACTATAATCTGGTAGAATTTAGACCAGAAATGCAAGCCTGATTAAATATTAGGAAAACTAGCAACATAATTGACCATATCAATAATAAAATAAATAGAAATTATGCAATTATCTCAATAGATGCAGGAAAGTCTGACAAAAGACAATGCCCATTCTTACTAAAATCACTGGAGAGCATAAGAATAAATGCATATGACTTTAAAACTATAAGTAATGTTTATCTAAAATCAGCAACCATTATCTGAGATGGAGAGAAGCCAGAAACCTTCCCAAGATAATCATGGGTGAAGCAAGAATGCCCATTATCAACACTATTACTCTACATTGTACTGAAAATGCTAGCTATAGCAATAAAAGAAGAAAAGGCAATTAAAGAATTAGAATAGGCAATGAGGAAACAAAATTATCACTATTTGCAGATGATATGATAGTATATTTAGAGAATCAACTAAAAAAAACTACTTGAAATCATTAACAACTTTAGCAAAGTTTCAGGATATAATAAATTCACATAAATCATAAACTTTTCTATATGTTGCCAACAAAGCCCTACAGCAAGAGATAAAAAGAGAAATTTCATTTAAAATAACTGTAGACAAAATAGTTGGGAGTCTGCCTGCCAAGAAAAACCTACGAACTATATGAACAGAATTACAAAACACTTTTCACACAAAGTCAGATCTAAAAAAAATTGGAAAAACATTAATTGCCCCTGGGTAAGCCAAGACAATATAATAAAAATGGCAACTCCATCTAAATTAATCTATTTATTCAGTGCAATACCAACCAAACTACCAAATGATTATTTTATAGAGCTAGAAAAAATAATAAAATTTATCTGGAAGAACAAAAATTCAAAAGTATCTAGTGAGTCAATGAAAAAAAAATCTGAAGGTTGCCTAAACATATCATATCTCAAACTGTACTATAAAGCCATAATTGTCAAAACAATCTGGTACTGATTAAGATATAGAGTGATGAATCAATGGGAAAGATTAGGTGCACAATACTTTGTGGAAAATGACCATGTTTATTGAGTATATGATTGAAACAACAATGTTCCTAGCAGCTGCTGTGGAGGTATAATGCCAACAATACCAGCACACAGCAGGGCTGCTAGCACAGGTTTTTTGATCTGCTTTTCTAAGAAAATCAATTTTAAGGGGTTTATAATCTCACTTTGATTAAACATACATATATCATTCACTTAGTTCAGGGGAAAAAGTCAGCACCTTGAACTTCAGAGAAAACACAAACAGAAATTACAAGCAGAAGTTATATAAATAGAGCAATTAATACAAATCAGCAGACAGGGCTTCCGTCTGTCCATAGCAATACATATATAGTTACCAGAGAGAGAAGAACCAACATCATCTGGGTTTTCAAAGCTGGGGCCGCTCCTTAACAGCTACCCAGAGTCTTGTCTGGACAAATCACAAGGAACACTCTTCCAATGAGGGAGCTCCAAAGCAAAATACTAACCTAAGAGTATATATACACTTCTTTAGGGTCAGAGGTCGTCAACAACCATGAGACTCAAATTCATGTGGCTTAGGCTTTCTTGTGACTTAAGCAGGTCATCAAAGATTCTTGATTTAATCAAAGGCAAGGCTCAATCAAATATACTTGATTGCCTTAGTGCTGAGAAGCACTCCAAAAGAAAAAACAGCAAAAAGTCCCACTTTGCTTGCCATTACAATGATAAAACTAAAGATCTAAGCTTTGGGGACAAAAACTCATCATTTGACAAAAACTGCTAAGAAAATTGGAAAGGCATACGACAGAAATTAGGTATAGACCAATATCTTACACCATATATCAAATTAAGATCAAAATGGGTAGATGATTGACACATAAGGGGTGATAACAAGCAAATTAGGAGAGTATTGAACAGTTTACCCGTCAGATCAATAGATAAGGGAAGAATTTAGGACTAAACAAGATAAAGAAAGTATTATAACTAGTAAAATAGATCATTTTAATTATATAAAATTTTTTAAAAGTTTTTGCACTAACAAAACTAATGCTAGCAAAATTTGAAGGATAATGAAAGGAGTGAAATTGTAGCAGTATCTCTGATAAAGGCCTCATTTCTCAAGTATATAAGGAAATGAGTCAAATTCATAAGTATTCAAGTCATTCCCCAGTTGGCATATGTGAAAATGCAGTTTTCAGAAGAATAAATCAAACTTACATACAGTCACATGAAAAATGTTCTAAATCATTATTTATTAGAAACATACAAATTAAAATAACTCTGAGGTACCACCTCATACCTAACAAATTGGCTAGTATTACAAAAAAAAAAGGAAAATGTGGTAGGGGATATGGGAAAACTAGGACACTAAAGCACTGTGGTAAAGTTGTGAACTGATCCACCATTCTGGAGAGCAATTTGGAACTATGCCCAAAAGTCTATAAAACTGGGCTATGAAACCACTGATCCAGTAATACCACTGCTAGATCTATATGCCAAAGAGACTTTAAAAAAGAGGAGGGGGAAGGGAAGGACTTACATTTACAAAAATAATTATAGCAGCTTTTTTTCTGGTGGCTAAGAATTGAAAACTGAGGGGATGCTCATCATTTGGCACTGTTTGGAACTTTTATAGTATATGATTGTGATGGAATATTATTATGGTATAAAAAAAAAATGACAAGCCAGATGGCTTCAAAAAAACCTGTAAAGCCTTACATGAATTGATGCAAAGTGAAGTGAGCAGAACCAGGAGAACATTATAAACTGTAACAGCAATATTATACAAGGAAGAATTGTGAATGACTTAGTTATTCTAAACAATACAATGATCCAAGACAATCCCAAAAGACTCATGATGAAACATTCCATCCACCTGCAAAGAAAGAACTGATATTGTTCATATACAGACTGAAGCATATTATTTTTTACTTTCTTTTTGTCTTCTGCTCTTTTTTAAGAGTCTTCTTAAACAAAATGACCCATATAGAAATATTTTGCAAGATTGTACAAGTATAACCTACATCAGATTATTTGCCATATCAGAGAAGGAGTAATGTATTAAAAAAAAACTCTTTCTTGCCTCTTTTATGTGAGATGATTTACTACATTCTACCTCTCCCTTTCTCTTTCTCCCAGTACATTCCTCTCAACACTTAATTTTATTTTTTAGGTATCACCCCTTCAAATTCAGCTCACCCTGTGCCCTCTGTCTACACATACACACACATACACACACACATGCACATATATATATGTATGTATATGTATATATATATATACACACATACATACACATACACATATACATACACACATGAATACACAGCATACATACTAACTACTCTAATACTGAGAAAGGTCTCTTTAGTTACAAATGTCATCTTTCCATGTAGGAATGTAAACAGTTCAACTTTTAAAAGACCCTTATGGCTTCTCTTTCCTGTTTACATTTTTATGTTTCTCTTAATTCTTGTATTCGAAAGTCAAATTTTCTATTCAGTTCTGGTCTTTTTGATAAGAATGCTTAGAAGTTCTCTATTTCATTGAAATTCCATTTTTTCCCCTGAAATAGTATACTCAGATTTACCGAATAGGTGATTCGTAGTTTTAATACTATCTCCTTTGATCTCTGGAATATCATATTCCAAGCCCTCTGATCCTTTTGTGTAGAAGCTGCCAAATCTTGTGTTATATTGATTGTATTTCCACAATACTTGAATTGTTTCCTTCTGGCCACTTGTAATATTTTCTCCTTGACCTAGGAACTCTAGAATTTGACTACAATATTCCTAGGAGTTTTCCTTTTGGGATCTCTTTCAGGAGGCGATTGGTGGATTCTTCCTATTTTTATTTTACCCTATGGTTCTAGAATATCAGAGCAGTTTTCCTTGATAATTTATTGCCAGAAGATATCTAGGCTATTTTTTTTTTTATCATGGCTTCCAGGTAGTACAATAATTTTTAAATGTCTCTCCTGGTTCTATTTTCCAGGTCAGTTGTTTTTCCAATGAGATATTTCATATTGTCTTCTATTTTTTCATTTTTTTGGTTTTGTTTTATAATTTCATGATTTCTCATAAAGTCATTACCTTCTATTTGCTCCATTCTAATTTTTAAGGAATTATTTTGTTCAGTGAGCTTTTTAAAAAATTTTAATTTGATTTTTTATTTTTAGTTTACGGCACTTAGTTCCACAAGTTTTTGAGTTCCAAATTTTCTTCCCCTCCCTCCCCTCCCCCTTGCCCCCAAGACAGTATGAATCTGATGTACATTCTACATATACCTTCTCATTAAACTTATTTACATAATAGTCATGTTGTAAAGAAGAAATA
>JAQQSZ010006580.1:0-13552 GCA_028646595.1 Phalanger gymnotis
GCAATGGTCTCAGCTCTTTGTTTTTTGAGCTGGGTGTCTGGCACTTCCCCTGGGGGAGCAAGAGTATGTCTGGGCTCCTGGTGCTGGCCCCTGCTGGCTCTACCCCTCTGGGACTCAGGTACTCCCACTGCTCAGCCACTGAAGCCCCACTTCTGTCTCCTCTATTCCAGAGTTTTTGTCCCCCCCCCCCCAGGAATTATCTGGGTGGGGAGGGGAGGGATTAGAGCCGTTTACCCGGCCATTATGTCTCCCAGAAGTTCAAGAAGCGTTTCAAACCTTTGGGCTGCAAGCCTCAGGAGGTGGTATCTCATGGTTGGTGGCCTTCCTCTGCCTCTCGTCGCTTCCACAGAGTGCCATCCTGTGTCGGGAGGCCTGGGGATCTCCGCTGGTTTCAGGTGCCCGGCTTTCTCCCAGCCTGTCTCCCATGTGGGTTTCCCGGCCAGCCTCTTCCACTTTGGTCCTATTTGGAGCAGCTCTGCACGCCGAGCGCTCTCCTAGCTCACATATTTGTTCCTTAGGCCTTTCAGACCTTGGGCCTGGCTGGGAAATTTGCCCCACTCAGACTTCTCGCAGTTTCTAACTCTCTCAAATCTGCTCAAATTCGCTTTTTTATAGGAATCTGACAGAACTTGTGAGAGAGCTCCAGTAAGATCCTGTTTTCATGCAGCCATCTTGGCTCCACCCCCTCCAGTTCATTTTATAGATGAGGAAATACAGCAAACAAAGTACAAGTGACTTGCCCAGGGTCATAGCTAATAAGTGTCTGAGGCCAGATTTGAACTCATGAAGATGAGTTTTCCTGATTTGATCAAGAATTGGGAAGATTCACTTTTATGAGTTCAAATCTGGTCTCAGACACTCATTGTGCTACTTAGCTTCTACGTAGCTGATAAGTAAATACAAGATTTTTATACAATAATTATACAGTGATTCTGACTGGGGGACTTCCAAAGAAAGGAGGCATTAGCAAGGCCTCTTCAAGGAGGTAACAAATGGATTGAGCTTTGACATGGTTTCAGAAGCATAAGTGATTAGGGAGAAAATCCAGGGCATAGAATAGAGAAAATCCAGGGCATGGAACATAGACCTTAAAAGACAAAGAGGCAGGGGATGAAATGTTTGTTGAGTGAACAGCAAGGCGAGTTTTGCTGGAGTATGGAGAGTATGAGAGACAAGTAATGTGTGATTAGTCTTCAAAGAAAGGCTGGAGCCTAATGGTGATGGCCTTTAAATGCTTAACAAAGGAGTTTTTATTTAAGCTAAAGGCAATGTGGAGACATTGAAGCTTCTTGAGCAGTGGAGATATCACTGTACAACCTGTGTTTTATGGATATCAATTTGCCAGCTGTGTGAAGGATAGATTAGAATGGACTTGAGACCTGATTCAGAGATATCAATTAGAAGGCTATTATGATGATCCTGGCAAGACATGGTATAAACTGAGAATGGGGGTGAAGAGGAAGAGAATAAAAATTTATCAAGTCCTACTAGGTGCCAGGCACAGTTCTCAGAGCTTTACAAATATTAGAGAAGGGGAGAGTTTCAAGAAATGTGGATATGTGATTGACAAGACTTGACAATTGATTGGTTCTGGAAGCAGGTGAGTGAAGAGTCAAAGATGACTCTTGACTGGAGGAATAGTGGTGGCCTCAACATAAATATGGAATATAAACGTGGAGCTCCTAAAATATTTTCAGGGATTCCCTTTTAAACAGTGTGACTTCTACTCCCCTCCCCATTTCTTTCAATAAAAATTCTTTTTCTATTTCTCTAGAATGATACTTTTCTTGATGTATTATAACACACACACACACACACACACACACACACACACACACAGCAACAAAGACTTAAAATGGATTCCTCTTTTTCTGTTTTTCTCTCCCAGGTAGAGATTCTGAATTTTCAAGTTCTCTGAAAAGTTTTATGGAACCTTCTGAAAATGGATATTTTTTTCTTCCAAAGAAAATTTCTTCACAAATTTAAAAATTCTTACCCAAGTGAATTTTTGTTGGGGCGAGGGGGGTCATCATGTGATTAACTCTTTACTAAGATTTTCATGGAATAATTATAGAGGGATCTTTATTTATGTAAACACTGTAAATGCATCATAACACCAGAATAAATATACAAATACTGCATGTCAAATTAGGTTATAATCACTTTCAGGGGACGTGATTTCCTAGCTAAACAGATTCGTTTACATCTTGCAAAATAAAAAATAAGTGAAAATAACTATAAAAAAATCAGTCTTACAGCTGGACAGATCTTCTTGGCAATGATCCAGAGGAGGAGCTGGGAAAGCCCCTCCAGCTGAGATGAGCTCAGTATGGTTTTGCTCAGTTGGTCATGGGAGGGGGCATTATGGGCGCTCTCTGATTAGGCTGACCTTTTCTTTGGGGATCTATTGGAAACATCATTGGCTTAACAGATAGCATATGAATTTAACCTCTAAAAGGCAACATCTTGCCAACTTGAGTGGAAAGAATGCCAACTCAATATCTGATTCATCTATAGAATGATAGAGGAAGTAATTTATAAAGTCCCTCTGACCAAAATTGTGAGAGCTCTGGTACTTTAATGTAGAGAATATTAGATCTCCTACTTGGCAGAGAAAGTTAATGCCATCCTTTGTGAAGTCCCTCACTTTACCTCAAAATTTCTCTATACTATGCCCTATCACCCATCTTATTTTTCTTTGACCATTTCAGAGGATGAGGTGACCCATCGCCCTTCTTAGACTAATCCATCTCTTTGCATACTTAATCACATCTCCATCTCCTTTGGGAGCTATCTCTAATGACTATTTACATTCTTTCTCCTCATATTCAGTTTCTCTCCATCTACTTTCCCCTTCCCCATTATCTATCAGTACCTTAGTCATTCCAATCCTTAAAACAATTGTCTTTAACCCAGCCATCCCCTCAAACTATCACACTATCTTCCTTCCCTTTCACTACTTAACTCCTAGTAAGAAGGACTCTTGATTTCTAAGTGGGTGTCCAGTAGACATGTTAAACTCAATAGATCCAAAACAGACCTCATTATCGTTTCCCCTAAACTCTCCCTTTCATCCTACTTTCCTCATTATGTAACAAGGCAACATCATACTCCCACTCCTTCAGGCTCACAACCTAGGAATTATCCTGGACTTGTCACTATCTCTCTACTCCCCCACCCCCATCCAACCTGTTCCCACCCTGGTACAGGCTCTCATCATCTCACACCTGGACTATTGGAATAGCCTGCTGGTGAGTCTGCCTGCCCCAAGTCTCCATCTACTCCAATCCATCCTCCATTCAGTCACTAAAGTGATTTTCCTAAAACACAAGTCTGATAATGTCATCCCATCTCCGCCCACTCAATAAAATCCACTGGTTTCTTATAGCCTTCTGTAACAAATGCAAAGTGCTCTGTTGGGTATTCAAATTTCTTTATAACCAAGCCCCCTTCTACTTTTCCAGTCTTCTTACACCTTGCTTCCTGACATGTACTCTTTGATACTTACTTTTCCATGAACATAACACTCCATCTCTCAGCTCTTGCCATTCTCCCTGGCTGTTTCCATTGCCTGGAGTACTCTCTCTCTCTCTCTCTCTCTCTCTCTCTCTCTCTCTCTCTCTCTTTTTCTTTCTTTCTCTCAGTATTGTCTGACTTTTGGTGACCCCAATTGGGATTTTCTTGGCAAAGATATTGGAGCAGTTTGCCATTTTCTTCTCCAGATAATTTTGCAAATAAAGAAACTGAGGCAAACAGGGATAAGTGACTTGTCTAAGATCACACAGCTGGTGAGTGTCTGAGGCCAGATTTGAATTCTGGAAGATGAGTCTTCCTGACCACAGGCCCAGCACTCTATCTACTATACTACTTAGCTGATCCTGGTATACATCTATTGCTATACAGATAACACATATCTATATATTCAGCTTAATATTACTCCTGAAATCTCAACCCACACCTCCAACTGCCTACAGGATGTTTTCACCTAAATGTACTGCTGCCATAGCAAATTCAGCATAACCAAATCTGAACTTATCATCTTAACCCCTATATCTAATTGTCTCTCCAAATTATCTACTTCTATTGAGGCCACCACTATTTTCCCAATCATTCAAATTCAATGCCTTGGAATGGTCTTCAACTCTTTTGCCAAATCCTGTCACCTTTATGTCTTTACCATGCTTTGCATCAATTCCCTTCCATCTTCTCACACTACCAGTTCTCTAGTTCAGGGCATCACCATCATCTGGGCTACAGTTATAACCCCTGTCTTCAGTTTCTTTGATTTCCAATAGAGCCTTAAAATGGTTGCGAAAGTAACAATTCCCTAAAACTCAGGGCACTTGTCTGTTCAAAACCCTTCCCCTCAAGGATAGAACACAACTTCCTAAGCTTGTCATTTAAGACCCTCCCTAATATGGTCCCTTACAAGACCTGTTTTGCTAACTTGATATGCCACATCACCTGTTCACATGTTTTTGCACAGGCTGAAATTCCACCCTGCTTGGAATGAACTCCCCCCTCATGTATGCCTTTCAGAATCCTTACCTTCTTTTTAAATCTGAGCTCAGCCAAGTCCTTTGAGCACTCTCCAATTCCCCTCTGCACTCTCCAGTGAGCTGAAAGTGTTCCCTCCTTCCTCATCCATGGCTAGTGTACTTTCCCTGATTCATTCCCTTAACACTATTATTCCCTACTTTACATGTACTTACCTATGCAAATGTCACCCCTACTTCCCCTCTCCTCCAAGTAAGCTCCTTGAGGTCAGGGACTTTTTTGCTTATATCTTTGTGTTTTCAGCATTTGGTACAAAGCCTTGTAGATACTAGACACTTAATACATGTTTGTTGAATTAAATGGAATTGTTCTTAACTATTTAATATTCTAAGATGTGCTACATAAACTCCTAGCTTGTTCAGTTATAGAATATAACCTCAACTCAACTCCTGCATAGATGGAAACACAATTGTGGTCTTGTGAATTATGGCATGTTTTTTAGCTTCTCTCTCTCTCCCTCTGTCTCTCTGTCTCTCTGTCTCTCTCTCTGTCTCTCTGTCTCTCTGTCTCTCTCTCTCTCTCTCTCTCTCTCTCTCTCTCTCTCTCTTTCTCTTTCTCTCTCCACCCCTTCCTTTCCTAAGCTTCATTTGCTTTTGCTGAAATTACTTAGAGCAAGGTGAATTAAATTGCCATTTCTTACTACTGACCTAAATTGTTATCCCAGTCAGGTAGGGAAGGGTGAGGCAGTGCTACCCCAGAAACATCACCATCACCACCACTCTTACTCCTATGGATAGGGTCCCTTTTCTATGTGACCTCTGACAGCAGAATATTCCACTGAGTATGGGAATGGGCCTTGTCATTCCGAGAAATACACACCCACTATAATGCATGTCAACAATTTTACTGTCTGGTACAAATGGAAACTTGCTGAATTTATTCCCTAAAATGCTTTTTATGTTTTCCTCATTTCTTACTTAGTAGTAATGTATTTAAATGTCTGGGAGAAATATTCAAAAGAATGAAACACATAACTTTAGTTGAGATGTCTACATTTCAAACCAAACCTTGTCAAATCGGTGAGTACCCCAGTTAATACTCCCCTTATTTGATTAGGGTAATCCATGGAGACCGCTGACTCATTCCTTCAGCTCCTACCTTTTAACCAATCAATATTTTTAGGGTTATGGTTTTCAGGAGGCAGGTGATAATTTTGGAGATAAACTCTCAAGGCTCTGCTGACATTGTTGAGTTGCATATTTAATATCTTTCTGGTATGACAACTATAGCAATGTATGAATCTTGGGGGTGGGGGAGATAAAGATAGGAGGAAACAACAACTCGCACACACACAAAAAAAACCCCAAATGCCTCTAACCTTTAAATTCTCAAAGCTGCCTGAGTGGATTTAACCACCTGACTCCTATTAATGTCAATGCAATTTTGAAAATTTAAGGGGGAGGATAGCGAATGCCTTTTCCTCAGATCATCCGGTCTTTGCAGGGAGCAGGAGGAAAGGAGACAGCAAGGGGAAAATGCAGCTGTGTGTCTACAGATCAATAGTCGGGCCAGGTAGAAGTGAGCAATCAGGAAAGCGCTCTCAGGCAGGCCATTAGCTCACCTAAATCAGTGAGGGTCATTGTACACACTGATGCAGGAGAGGCTGAGAGAACACTGGAAGGAGGGAGAGAACAAAAAAAAATGAGATTTGGGTTTTTTCGAATGTCATTAAAATATATATATTTTAATTTCACTTGGCTAAAATTATCTTCTTGCTTCTATATTAATTTTGCCTTGAATAAAATTAGTTGTCAGACCTCTGTTTATGGCCTAATTACCTTTGGCACAAAAAAAGGGAGGTACAAGAAATAACCATAATTTTTTGTAATAACAAAGCTACAAGTATGTCGTATTAGCACAGATTAGGGGTGATTCTAGGAATAGGATTTGGAAATAGTTCAAACTAAGCTGGGAAATCTTTCTATTTCTCAGAAGACTCAAATGCTGGCCATTGTAATGCTGCTCATTTATTATTTCTATTATGATTATCATTATTATTTATTTAAGCCTGATCCTAGTAACTTTACAGTTTGTAATGTAATGTTGAGTCTTAATAATACCTGCTTCCCACCCTGGACCTCAGATCATATTAGATATAGTAAAAGCACACTTACCTAAGTAGTCAGATTCATGGCAACTCAACTACCTAGAAAAGAATCACAAAACTAGAATTTTTTGGAAAAAAAAAAGACCAAATACTCTGAACACCAAGAGAAACAGCTTTCACAAAGTCCTTTCATTTTCCTTCATGAGAGAAATGAGAGAATAAAAGGATTTGGGTTGAAAACCTAGCTTTGCCATTTTGTCACCCTCTGAGGTCATCTCTAGTTTATCCCATATGTACCTTATTTGCACACAGTTGCTTGCATACTGTCTGTCCCATTAGAATGTGAGCTCCTTGTGGGAAGAGAATGCTTTTTCCTTTCCTCTGTACCCCCAGCACTTAGCACAGTGCCTGGAACATAGCAGACATTTAACAAATACTTCTTGACTTGACTTTAAATCTGCATTAATTTAAACGAGAATAATAATGATAATTTCTAACAGTAATATTACACTTTAAGCTTGCAAAGTGCTTTATGACTGTCTCATCTGAGTCTCACAACAAGTCTCACAACAAGCCAATAACATGGGTGTTATTATTATCTCTATGAATAGATGAGGAAACTGAGTGTTGCTGTTCATTCATTTCAGTTGTATTTGCTTCTTTGTGACTCCATTTGGGGTTTTCTTGGAAAAGACACTGGAGTGGTTTGTGTAAGGCCAATCAGTAAGTGAAAGTGAATAGGCCTCAATGGGAGGTCAACAAAGGGAGGCCTGATTAGAGACAGGCCCACACCCTTTCACTAACTAGGTATGAGGCCCCAGGCCCACACCCTTTTGCTAGTTAAGCTGATGTGGGTGTGAAGCCCTCAGGGCCCTATGGGGAGTTGCTAAGACCAGAGCCAATGGTATGTGCACTGAGTTCTAGTCAATCAGATGTCAGCTAGAACTGTATAAAAAGAGAGCCTAGAATGGAAAGTAGCAGAATTGGGAGCAGCACAACTGAGAGTGGCAGGATTCAGAAGCAGACATTGAGAGGACATTGAGGCAGCAGACATTAAGGGAGAGTCAGCATTGAGAGAGACAGCAGAGCAGAGTGCAGAAAGAGAGAGAGTTGCAGAGATCAAGGAACTCGGAGTCAGCAGAGCTGCAAGAGAGAGTGCTGAGTTAGGATTTATGATCCTGTTTACAGGAAGGCCCTGGTGACCCCTGACAAGCTCTAAAGCTATGATCCTCTGATCATCAGAAAGGCGAGGCAGTACAATAAAAAATCAATGAGTCAGAATCAGAGAACCCAGCTTCATATCTCATCTCTGTTGCTTATCAATGTGTGTTTGGGAAACTCTCTGAGCCTCCTTCATACTATGGAAAGGTTAGACTAAGACCTCTTTCACCCTTAAATCTAGAACCTAGGTTTCCTATGACTATTAAATGTTGTGCAAAATGAAGATTCCTGATTAAAAAAAAAACGATTACCTATCTATTTTTGGCAACAAAAAATCAGTAAGAAGTAACAGATAAGTTCAAGAAAGGAAATAGAAAAAAAATCAGTAAAAAGGCATATGGTTTACAGATGTTTGATGTAAGAATAAAGTGTCCCTCCACTTAAATAGCCCCTGCAGGTATTGCTGTATCACAGCATGAGTTGGTAATTGTTTTTCATAATAACGAAGCTTGAGATGTGGATACGTTAATATTATGTTTACTGTAGCCCATTACTGAGGTAGGGAAGTGTATAGTCCATTTTAGAAACATCTCCATCAAAAATAGTTTAAAAGACACTTGGTATTTATGGAAAGTTGAGTTATCTGGTAAAGTCAACTCCTTCAGAACATACCACCAAAGAAGAATGGGCTAAACGTCAGAAAGCCTAGATTCTGGTCCTGGTTCTGCTGCTAATTAACCTTGAACAGTTCTCATATACTCTCTAGGCATGTAAAATGAATACATTGGACTGTCATTTCTAGTACAAAATTCTGGTGATGATTCCAGATAAGTGAGGATTTATTGTAGTTAAGCTTTGATAATACTAAAGCAAGGAACTGATTCTCCCTAAATTGGGTCAGTAGCTGGTAGAGAATGCAAAGACAAGGGGAGGGAGAGAAGGGCATAAGAATTTATGTGCTAGACACTGTGCTAAGGGCTTTAGAAATATTAACTCATTTGATCCTTAAAACAATTCTGGGATGTAGTTATTATTATCCCACTTTATAGCTGAGGAAACTAAGGCAGAAAGAGGTTGAGATTAAGAGACTTACTCGAGTCATACAGTTAGTTGGAGGATGAATTTGAACTCCAGTCTTTCTGACTCCAGATTCAGCAAGTAATCCATGAAGAAGATAATATGAAGACAGCAAAGAAGTTATATAACTTGTATAAGATTAAAGGTTTAGGGCAGACAGGCTCAGTTAAAAAAAAAAGGATGAAAATGAAAAATAACAGAGAAAAAAGACAAATAGGATTAAAAAATAATGGGGAGGGTGGGAAGAATGTATAAAGTAGGGAAAATGTAGTCATAGCTTAAGAAGGGTGATGTATCGAGGGGATGGGAAAGTTTTACTGTTTGGAGAAAAGCAAAGACCTAGTATTCAGGAGGCCTACATATTATTCCCTCATTTAGGACTAATTAGATATGTGGTCTTAGGTGAGAGAATTAACCTCTCTCAGATTCAGTTTCCTTATTTATAAGATTAGAGGAAGACTAGACTAGAAATTCTCTGAAGATCCTACAAGAGAGAGAAAATTATATAATAATAAAAATAATATATAATAATATAAATATATCAATTAATAATATAATAATATATAAGATAAAAACATACTATATAATAATACCAATAATAATAAATAGAAATTATATAGTGACTTAAGGTTTGTAAATGGCTTTACATATGCTATAAAAAAAACACAAGTGGACAAAAGATTCAAGTCTGGGAGACAGTCATTTAATCAACAGGTTGCTATTTGGGTCATAACTATAGGAAGAGAAGGGGGACAGAACAGTCATTGATTAAACATGTACTACGTTCTGGCCACTATTTTGAACACTTTACAAATGTTATCTCATTGGATCCTCATAACAACACTGGGAGGTAGGCACTATTATTATCTTCATTTCAGAGTTGAGGAAAATGAGTCAAACAGTTTTTTTTAAGTTACTTGCTCAGAATCACATAGCTAGTAGGTTTGTGAGGCCAGATTTGAAATCAAGCTCTTCTTTACTCCAGACACAAAGCTCTATCCACTACACCACCTGCTTGCCTGACAAAGAGAAAGGAAGATCAGAAGATGGTGAAGGAGGAGGAAGAGCAGCTGGAGGAAGAGGAGGAGGAGGAGGAAGAAAAGGAAGAGGAGGAGAAGGAGAAGGAAGAGAAAGAAGATGAGGAGGAGGAGGAGAATATGGAGACTAAATTTGATCTTGGGAAGAATGAATATCAGGTTTAGAAAGAGCAAAATAGTATAAGAGGTGGAAGGAGATAAACTTGTGATCAGGGAAAGGAATTTCAGAATATACAATGCTGGAATTAGAAGATTATGAGACAACAGTAAATTTTGAGGTATGATTATTTCTGTGGGTGGATAATCTGAGTGGAGATGGAGATCATGGACTTTGAGGAAATCGAGGTATTCCAAGACTCTTTGATAAGAATATTGGAGTTAACAAGCATGATGGCAAGGTTGAGGTGGAGAGGGAGATTGTGAGTCAAACAGGTACTGAGTTCATTGAGGATAGAGGTAGAATCGCCTGGAGGGCAGGACATGACCTCAACAAGGAACTGGACTGGAAGATTTAACTGGATGGCATGAATGTAAAGAAGAGAGTTTGCTGAGTAATGATGGCCAATAGGACATGACAATGGGGAGCAAGGAAATGTGAACTCCTCTTTCATGAGGGTCAGGGGGCATGTGAGAAAGGGCAGCTATCACTGGAGATGATGTCAAGGGATAAGTGCATTCAGGCAAGAGAAAAATAATTTGTCAGCAAATTAAAACTAAAATCCATACGGAGAGAAAAAAATTAAAGGGTTTGTTTTCTTCCGCCAAAAAAATAAGCAAAGGACCAGCTGCTCCTAAGCCCAAATTAGTCAAAGCGGACCCAATGAATATTAGGCAGTGCGCCTAATGAGAAATATGACATACTTGGCCTCTCCTTTTTCTCCTCTTTTACCTAGTTCAGCTTGTGTCCTCTGAGCTCGGTGGTTTGAGGAGTGTTAGAAGGAAATGGAAGGAGGCCTGGTTGCCCAGAGAGTACTTTTGGCTTCTAGTCCTGGCCATGCTACTAATCAATTAATCAACAAACATTTGTGAAATATCTGTTAGTTGACAGATATAAATTAAAAAATGACATAGTCTCTGTCCTCAAGGAACTTACATTCAAATGGAGGCAAAATATATAATATGTAATATATCATATATATGCATATATTAAAAACTTGTATATATGTATGTGTATATATACATACACACGTATACCCAAACACACAAATACACACACATACACAATCACACACACACAAACACAATATATGAGAGTGATGACTAGGAAAGGGAGTTTTGGTCTAGACAGTCACAGGACTGTAGTTGAAACGATAGGGCAGTAGAATGCCTTTCTACTACAATGAATGGCACCATTTTCATTTATTTATTGTTCTAAGAGCAAGGACAAGAAAGAGCAAGAAGTAGAAGTGGGGTGGGAAGGTGGAAGTGGCATGGGGAAAAGGTATGTATAACAATGGGACAAAATGGAGGGTAGGCCCTGTTATCCTAGTAGGTGGCTGGAGGGGAGGTAAAACAGGATCTAGAGCCACCTGGCTATGGTGGGTTGAGGTGAGTTTTTACTAACCAGTTGGAGTACCTTGGGCAAGGTTCTTTCCAGGTCTAACATCTTTGGCCTATAAACTGTGAAGTGTCAGGAAGTGGAGGATTGCAACTGGATCAATAATAGCTGGCATTAAGACTTTTTTGGGCAGGCATTTGTGAGGTTTTCGAATGAAAAAATGTATCTATGACAGTTTAGATGTAGTAAATATTTCCCACAGGAAAAGGATGAATTTCGTAATAGCTCACAGTCCCCTTAACCCTATTTTGAAAATACTTTACCTCTGAATACTATAAAACTTCACATTTCCATGTAAAATTTTCTCGTTTGATTCTCATGATTATCCTACGAAAAGGATAGAACAGGTATTATTATCCACATTCTACTTATTACTTTTAGGAAACAGGTTCAGGGAGGTTGAGTTACTCAAAGTCTGGATTAGAATCCAAATCTTTTGACACTTAATCCACTGTCCTTCCTCCCCCTCCCCTCCCCACCCCTATCCCCACTTTCTTATACAGATCCATTCTATGAACCTAAGACCTATTTGGTAGAGAACAGTTTAAGTTTTGTTTTGTTTTGTTTTCCTATACGTTTTTCTTATTTAAAAGGACCCAAATGAGACTGAAAAAAAATGAATTATACATGTGCTTTCTTTGCTATCCCAAAGTGAGACTGACGTGTTTGAAACATATTCTCTACTCCCTGATGGAGCCAGGTTTTTTAATCCTAGGGAATCCTTCTCAGGTACCACCTGCTCTTTAAGCATGGTATCATTTCCTTGGAAATGTACCCAGTCCTCTGGGGTTTGCCTTTCTTATCATATATCTGAGAATATCAAAAGTCCCTTCTCAATCAGAGAAAGATGCTTGGAAAATAAAATTAGCTCTTCTGCTGCTTGTATCGAGCATGTGTGAGTATTAAATTATATCTAATTTTAAACTAAAGGGTAAAAACAGCATTGTGAAAGTTTAATCTGGATGTGCACATACTGGGGATTGCAAACTAAAGAGAATATGGAATTACGCCTTGTTGCTCCATTTAAAAAAAATGTTTCCTTCTCATTTGTAATTAAAATGTTTGAAATTTCAGTAAAATATGCAAAATTTGCAATAAAATTGATACACAGTACTTATAATGTATATCTTCTTTTTCAAAAAGTCTATCTAATGTCCACTAATGAAATACCAAAGCCACTCCTCTTCTTTTCTCTTCCATTTGGGTCTCTGGTATTTTTCACACTTGTGTAGTTAATTTTTATTGCCAAACACAATGTAAGCTTTGTAGTGGCTTAGGAGCTATAGCTTGGCCCATGGCATTTCTATAAAACATGGAATGTTAAGGACCCCTTTCAGAAGAATTCAAATCCAACTCCAGTAGTCCAGGTCACAGAATCTTATCCAGGGAGATTTCAGGAAAGGGAAACAAGGATAGAGGAGAGAAGTTGGCTTATTGAGAATACCTTTAAGATTGAAAATGCTCAACATCTGTATTTGATCAGAACTTGGGTTTTCCCCAAAGGGCCCCAACTCACCAGAAGTCAAGTAGTGATTAGAGCTGATGAACTGCTGGAGGAAAAGTCATTGTATCAACAGAAATGGTTATTTAGGCTTCACTTGTATTTTAATGTAAATAGTGTTTTTAGTGTAGAACCAGGCTTCTTTCCTCCTGTGGGGCATAATCCCCATCCTGAAGTTGGTCCTTTAGCGTTAGGGCTAGATCTAAGCAAAATTGTGAGGCAGACCAAGTTTGACTTTGGGGAACTTCCTGACTACTCTACCCTTAAGTGATTTATCTGTTCTTCTGAATTTCTGCAACACATTTTTCTCCTAATCTGTATCATACATTTGGTAATTAATCCTGTACTTACATGATGGTATTTCTTCCATTGCTTTCCTAAACTGTTACCTTAATCCATAATCAGTAAATTTTTCACTAGTCCAGTCCCCACAACTGGATGTAAACCCTTTGAGGCCAGAGACTTCATCTTCAATTCTTTTGTCTTCCTTATAGTCCCCAACACAATGCTAGACAGAAATCAAATCTCTCATATGTATTTGCTGATTTGACTTTCTCTTGGTCACCCTTATTACCAGGTACCTAATGCTTCCATCACCAATACCAGCTAACCAG
>JAQQSZ010006581.1:0-13552 GCA_028646595.1 Phalanger gymnotis
CTCCCAGCTCCCTGCGGGATAGACCTTACCCAGAGACCATCCAGGCTGCCCTGGGCTAGAGCCCTGCTTCCCTCTGCTAATTTGTGGGTTCTGCAGTTCTAGAATTGGTTCAGAGCCATTTTTTATAGGTTTTTGGAGGGACTTGGTGGGGAGCTCACGCTAGTCCCTGCTTTCCAGCTGCCATCTTGGCTCTGCCCCCATGCTGTGTTTTTCTTAAACTAAATTTTTCTATTTCCGCAATAAGTGCAAGAGGGGATGAGAGGGACAAAGAGGAAACCTTTTCTCCACTGAATTCTCAAAAGAGGACCATTGTCTCATAGAAATATAAACCCTGCAGCCACCAAAAGGAAAGTGTTATTTGCTGCAGTGAATTTCCACCTACCAAGATATGACAGCAAGAAAGACAACAAAAACTCAGGAAATCATGTGCCTAAAGGTAAACTCAAAACCCAAGAAGAATGGACTTTAGAAGAAAATTTCTGCAACTTCATGGGGAAAAGGCAATGTTATGAAAAGTCTTCAGAGTAATGGTCAGTATATCCTACTTTACATGCATCTTACAAGCAAAATTTCAGGCTGGGTTGACTCTAGGCTGGCACCAGAGCTGGACAATCCATCTTGGAACAAGAAAGTAGAGCCTCACATTCTTAGTGGTGTTCAACTCCATTTCACTCCACCTTCACAGTCTGGGAACATCCTCCCATCATGTCCAGGAGTCACTCATCTCTAAGACCAGTAATTGCACTGTTTGGTTTGGATTCTGCTCCTGGGAGAATCTCCTAACAAAAGTGTCTTTCTGGAATCTGAGAAGAGTGAAAGAACCAGGAAGCATGTGGCTGCTGTTCTGCCCTCATGTTCTTCCATCTAGGGTTTTGGTCTTTTCTAGTCCTTGGGTATTCACCTAAGTCTCCTACTTATGCCCATAGTAGCACCTGCAGAGTCCAGCCCTACATGGTTAAATCTACCTTTCTTTTTGTTAATGCAAATCCCAGAAGACATCATGAGAGCTTCTGGCAAATTAGCCCCATCTGTCCTAGGGAACACAGTTAGTGCACAAGCTAGGATAATGTGCTGTTCCCTTATTCTATCTGTGTTCATTTCGTGCCTCACAAAAGTCAGAGGGAACTCAGGAGAAGCCAGGGGTGTCGTAATGTCTTTATTAAGTAAAAAGAAAAGACACCAAATAGGAATCCTTCCTTGGACATTTTGAAAGCATCCAAAAATAGGTCCGGAGAGCAGCCAAATTTCACTGAGCCAAAATCTTTGTGGAAATCGTATATCCACCAGGGTAGAAGCAGGCTGTTAGTGGTTTTAGCATCCACAGAATAAGCAGATGCTGTTGAGGCCAGAAAGGCAAGTTATGTTACTTTTCTAGGACCATAAGCAAAATAGGACTTTAGTCAATGGTGGTCTCTAGCCAGGGCTCAGAGGTAAAAAAGAGGCTTCCATCAAGTAATTCCAAACAATGTTGGTGGACCAATACTTTATAATTCTGATTGTCCTGTTTCAGAAGCCATTATATATTATAACCAATTATAATTAAAAATATTCATTAGTTAGCTAAAATCAATTATCTATTTCCCTTGAGAAGTATCTGAGAATTTCAGTAAGATGGTATCTCACCTAGTCAAACATCTCTGCACTCAAATTGTAATTCTCCTACTGCTTCTATGTCTTACCTCTCAAAAGGAAAAAATAATAATACTTTAATTTACATAGAGATTTGCAGTTTATAAAATATTTTAATAAAAATTACTTAATTTGATCCTCATAAGATCCCTTTAAGATAGGCAATATACTGAGGAAACTGAGGCTTTTTTAAAAAAAGAGTGTTGCCTAAGCCTAACAAGCTAAAAATCTCAGACTGCATAGCCCGTGTCTTTTGATTCCTTGTCCAATGGCCTTCTACTTATCCAATGACCACCTTCTTTTCTCCCTATGCCATCCCTTTCCTAATTTTTTTTCCCATAATCATTAAATCTTATCCAGCTGGCTAAGACTGGTAAAATATTATAGAATCCAAGCACATGGTTCCCAAATAGTCTGTAAACTGAGGCTAGTGAGCATAAAATCATCAGAGGGCAAAGATTTAAACAGGGCAAATGCCCTTTTGCCACCCCAGTGCCAGGCCATAACCAAAGTGGCTATGGGAATGTAAAAGCTTGTTATCTGCCGACTAAACACACTAACTGCCTATTTCAAGTGCCCAGATCCTCAGTGACCTATCTAGCCAAAGCTTTTGTGCCAAGGTCAAGAATTAAAAAGGATTTTTAAAAATTACTCCCCCAAAGCCACACCAACCTTTGTGGGGGGTCAGGGAGAAGTCTGTCTGAGACTGCGGGGAGCTACAATCCCAGGCCATATCGGTCCCTCAGAAACTAAGATGAGAGAGTTCCAAGTAGCCACATCATTTGGAAGATGGAGAGAAATTACTGGGACCCAAGCCACCAACCCACTTAAGAAACATCTAGGGACATCTTTGGCTTTAGCAAACTTATTTTAAATTGCAGGGTGGCTTTTTTAAAAAAAACAGAAGGGTAGGAAGAAGAGGGGGTGGTGGATTTTTTCAGCTAAGTCTTGATAAATGTCCTTCCCAAGCATATCCCATGTGATGAAGGATAGGATAAGTTCACTCCTTGGGTGCAATTTAGCCATCTGAAGGAGCCAAAAGATTATAGGATCCAATGCTCTCTAATCTGGGAACTGGTTTGCAAGCATCTGGTCCATCTCAGAGTGGGGAGGGCTGTTAGATGGGAAGGAAAATGCATTTCATATAAAAGTTATCACTAATGATCTCAGCAGATTAGCCATGGTTGCTAAAATGAACCCCGTAGACAATTTTAGGGAGAAGAATCTTGATGCCTGGAAGAATTTTGTAAGTCAAGTTAACAAACACTTATTAAATACCTGCTATGTGCCAGGCACTTTGCTAAGAACTGAGAATTCAAAATTTAAAAAAAAGGCAGTCCCTGCCTCCAAGAAATACATAATTTAAAAATGGGAGAGACCACAAGCAAACAACCAAGTAAAAACAAGCTATATACAGGATAAATAGGAAATGATTAAAAGAGAGAAGACACTAAATTGAAGAGGGATTGGGAAAGGCTTAATGTTGAAGGTGAGATTTTAATTACACTTGAAAGAAACTAGGGAAGCCAGGAGGTGGAGATGAAGAAGGACAGCATTCTAGGCATCTGAGACAGCCAGAGAAAATACCCAGACTCAGACATGGAGTATCGTTCATGGAACGGCAAGACCAGTGTCACTGGATCAAAGACAATGTCTGTCGATAAGCATTTATTAAGCACCTACTATGTGTCAGGCTAAAGATGTGCTAAAGATACAAAGAAAGGTTAAAAAAATAGTCCCTTGCCCTTAAGATAGTTACATGCTAATGGGGGAAAACATGCCAAAATACACATAAAAAAGACATATGCTGAATAAATCAGAAGTAGATCATCTCAGAGGGAAGGCTCTGAGATTAAGGAAGAACAGGAAAGGCTTCTTGCAGAAGGTGGAATTTTAGCCAAGACCCAAAGGAACCCAACAAAGTTAGAGTTAGAGGTGAGGAGGTGGAGACATCTGCACATGGAGAAAGACAGTGAAAATGTCTGGAGCAGGGAGACAGAGGGTCTTCAGCGAGCAATAAAGTCATATGAGGAGGCTTCAGATGATGCCCAGTAAAGTGCAAATAAATCTCAATGAAAAGTTACAGGAGAAGATGGGCAGAGAATAAGATAAAATGTTGTTTTTGCTGCTGCATCCACAGAGAGGGTGCAAAAGCTGTAGAACAGACCACAAGGTTTACAACGTAGCATCCATACAATAAGTTGGGCAACTAGGTGGCCCAGTGGGTAGTGCACCAGGCCTGGAAGACTGCTCTTCCTGAGTTCAAGTCTGGCTTCAGACACTTATTAACCATATAACTCTGGGCTAGTCACTTAATGCTGTTTGCCTTGGTTTCTTCATCTGTCAAATGAGCTAGAGAAGGAAATGACAAACCACTCCTGTTATCTCTGCCAAGAAAACCCCAAATGGGGTCATGAAGAGTCAGACACAACTAAAAAACAACTAAACAACAACAATACAATAAGTCACTGAAGACCAAACATCACAATTTCTAAGGATTGCCAACACACTTAGAAATTACAATGAATATCTCATGATGCTCGATTATGCAAAGTACTATGGTAGGAGCAACAGAAATAAAAGGCCACATGGGCAGGTCTGATGAGATGACCTGGAAACAATATTGGACATGAAATCCTGAAACCTAGGGTCAAATCCTATCTCTGCTGCTCTCTAGATATGTGACCTTGAACAACTTATTCTGTTCCTATGCATCTCACTTTTGTTCTCTGTTAAAGAAGGATGAGAGAATCACAGCACTGGAAGGGTCCTCCTCTGAGGTCATCTAGTCCATTCTGTACTTGAGTACTCTTGACCACGCAGACAGCAGGTGGCCATCTAGCCTTTTCCTTGTTGTTTGCCCTTCATTCTGGAAGAGGACCAATGACATCAGGAGAGTGATGTCTTGACTTGCAAGTTAAATTAGATTTAAGTGAGGCAGAGCTGTACAAAGTCATCAGCCTCACTCTCATCATCGGAGTACATAGATCAGGATAAATGGTGATGTCCCAGGATGTTTTTGGCCTTTTTAAGCTAAGGTCTTTCCCAGATCTCAATTTGTCTGAGGCAACACCCATTCAGTTGTTAAAGACTAAGTAAGCACTGAGGTAAGAGATGGCTGCCTTAAGACCTTCTGAGAGGAGCAGATAGCTGATACAGTAGATAGTGTACTGGCCCTGGAGTCAGGAAGATCTAAGTTCAAATCAGATCTCAGACACTTACTAGATGTGTGTGACCCTGGGCAAGTCACTTAACCCTGACTGCATAGAAAGGAAGGGAGGGAGGGAGGGAGGGAGGGAGGGAGGAAGGAAGGAAGGAAGGAAGGAAGGAAGGAAGGAAGGAAGGAAGGAAGGAAGGAAGGAAGGAAGGAAGGAAGGAAGGAAAGAAAGAAAAGACTTCCCAGAAGGATTCTTCAGGAATTCATGTTACAGCAGAAAAAAAAATGAAAGAATGTTCATCTTGAACCTGAGTTTGCATCCCAGAACTGCTACTTACTGTCTCTGATCTCTGGCAGGTCACCTACCCTACTTAGGTTTTCCTCTTCTCTAAAGCTCTTTCCTTCACTGTAAAACAAGAGGCTAGGACTAAATGACCTTTGGAGGCTTATTCAGCTCCAGATCTGTTTCTAAGATCTTATAACCTCCCAGGACAATCCATTCTACTTTTGGATAGCTCTAATTGTCAGGAAGGTTATCTCTGGGCTCCAATAGCTGTTATCCCATCAATGCGGGTATTCCTCCAATGAGGCAAAGTCTGAATTCATCCATACCCTCTCCTTAAATTCACCAAAGGGGATCCACCCAACCTGCTGGAGGCCATCTTCATATTCTCTTGACAAGGTGAGGATGCCATAGGAGTATAAAAAGCTCTTTCACAGGTTATGTTGCACTATCACTATGTGAGCAGTTCGTCTTCTTTTCCAACCAAACTTTTCAAAAATAAATTTTGGGTTTTTTTTTACATCAGCAAAATTTCTCCCAGTATCCCTCCCAGAGCAATATCCCATAAAACAAATCCTATTTTTAAAGGAAAAAAAAGAAAATTTATCAATATATCAAAAAAATTCTGACAATATGTGCAATGTAGCACATCCACAGGCTTTGCATTTTCGCAAAGGGATGAGGTGGAGGCGTCTCCCCTTATTTCTTCATTGGAGCTGTACTTGTTCTTTGTCATTTGATAGTATTGAGTTCTGATTGTTTTGGGTTTGTTCTTTCCATTCACATTGTTGTAATTAATAAATATATTATTTTCTTGGCTCTGCTTACTTCACTCTGTATCAGATCCTATACATTTTTCCCTGCTTTTCTGTATTCAGCATACACATTTTTAATTACCACCCAGTAATATCACATTACATTCATGTACCACAGTTTAGTCAACCATTTCCCAAACAATGGCCATCTACTTTGCTTCCAGTTGTCTACCGTCGCAAAAAGTATTACTAGAAATATTTTAGAATAGATGGGGATTTTTTTCTTATCAAATATTCTCCTTGGAGTTTACGCCTAGGGGCAGAATCTATGGATCAAAGAGCACAGACATTTTAGTTACCCTATTGGTAGATTCCATATTGTTTGTATTAATTCACGGCTCCACCATCAACACACTAGTGTGCATGTATACCTACATATGTACATAATATATGTGTGTTTTATGTGTATGTGTGTATATGTGTATACCAGCATAGTGACAGAAGAGTTTAAAAAATGAAGAGAAAGACAAGGAGGGGGAAAAAGAAGAAGAAGGGGGAAGAGAAAGAAGAGGAGGGGTTTGATTGCTAACATTTATAGGGCACTCTGGAGATTTGCAAAATGCTTTACATACATTATCTCATTCAAGCCTCATAGTAACCTTGCTAGGTAGGTGCTATTATTATCCCTAGTCTGTAGATGAGGAAACTGATGGTCAGAAAGTATAAAATTTAAATCCAAAACTTTCTGATTAATCCAATTTATACACCATACTGCCTCTTGACCTGTTGTGAGGAAAACTCTTTCTGAAGGTTAAGGTGCTATATGATTATCAGATGAGACTGAACAGATGATGAAAATAAAAGCATTAAGATTAAAACAGAGCCACAAGGACCAGTACATTTGTCTCTTTCTTTCCATTTTTCATTCCCAATTCCTGGACATTTAATATCCAGATTATTGCAACACTCCCCCAACTACTTTGCCAGCCTCCAGTTTCTCCCTCACTCCAATCTATTCTTCATATTTCTCCAGATTGATTTAACTACAGCACCACTTTCATCATACTGCTCTCAAGTTCAAAAATATTCCAGGGCTCATCAAAAGGCAGGATAAAATCCAAACTCCTTACCCTAGCATTCAAAGCCACCATCTGGCCCCAACCTACTTTTCCTCACTAATCCTCACATGAGCCACCCACTGGAGCAGGCTTATCGATCTACCTCACTATACAGTTTCGATCTACCCTAACATGCAAGATGGTACCATGGAAAGAGTGCTAAACTTAGAGCCAGGCCACTAGAGTTTGAATCCTGCCTGGAATGGTTAGTTATGTGACCCTGGGGAAGCCATCTAACCTCTCTGAACTTCTCCCCACATCTATAAAATGAGTGATAACTTTTTTCACAGTGTTGTCGGAAAAGTACTAGAAAAAGTAAGGGCTTTTTTCCCCATATATTGTTCTCTGACATTTTCTACCTAACCCTTGGCCATTCTTCAAAGCCCAGTTCAAGTTCCACCCCTTCCATGAATTATTCCAAGTCCCTTCCAACTCATACTTTTGTGTTCTCTCTTCTCTGAAGTGTTAAAGCATTTGATTATCCCAACTACTCATTTGGCACTTAAAATGCAGTTCCAAAATCACTGCTCTGTTCATTACAACACGCAGCCTGTCCTATTAAAAAATTTTGATGAAGATATGGAAAGCATGGAATTTCATGGAAGGAACATATCTAGAGAGGAGAGATAATGTCTTATAACAGATTAAGCAATCAGAAAGATTTCAATAGGTGGGAAATATGGGACCAAAACAGTAAGTTTACATCCAACTGAGGTAAATGTAAACTTTTTAGGTTTAAAAAAAACAACCAATTAAAGGTTAGATAATTAGGTTGTAGAAAAACAATTAAAGGCATATGGCCAATTGCAATTCATGGGGAAAAGACCTGGTAGTTTTGTTTGGCTGCATGCTCAATATTTGTCAACAATATGATACAGCCAATTAAAAGTTAACATAATCTTAGTATGAATTAGCTCCAGGGAGATAATCACCTTGATGTATTCTGTACTAGTAATACCTCATCTGGTGGGAACATGTCCAGTTTTGAGCATCACATTTTGAGAGGGTCCGAATGAGGATAACCATGGTGAAGGGTTTGGTAAAAATGTCATATGAGGAACAGCTGAAAGAACCAAAAAGCAGTAACTGCTAATAATAACCACTTAGACCTGTAAGACAGGCAAAGATGACAAAAATGGAAAATGATAACTGTTGGAAGGGCTTCAGGAGAACAGGTATACTAGAGTTGTGAACAGGTCTAGTCATTTTGGAAAGCAATTTGGAACCACGCCCAAAAAGTCAATAAATGATACATTTTTTTGACCCAGCAATGTTATCCTTTGATATCCAATGATACCATTCCTATACCTATACCCCAAATAAATCAAAGAAAGAGGAAAAGGACTCATACGTTCAAAAATATTTATAGCAATTCTTTTTGTAGCAGCAAAGAACTGGAAACCAAAGAAAAGCCAATCAATTGGGAAATGGCTAAACAAACTATGGTATACTAAATCGAATGGGATAATACTTGTAAGCATTTAGCACAATGCCTGGCACATGCCTGGTACTTAATAAATGCTTGTTCCCCTCCTCCTTCCATATATAAAAGTAATAGAACACTATTGTGCCATAAAAAAATCACAAGAGATTGAGTTTCGAAAAATCTGGGAAAACTTATATGAACCAATACAAAATAAAGGAAACAGTACCAGGAGAATAATTTATACAATAACAATGCTATAAATAGAAACAACTTGAAATACTTAGTTAAGATCTCTGTTCAATGTAATGAACAACTGTGATGAACTACGTAATCCACCTCTTGTAAGAAAAGTTATGGATTTAAGATGTAGAATATGACACACATTTTCAGGCATAGACAAAGAAGAAATTTATTTTGCTTGATTATCTATATTGGTAATAATGGTTTTTTTAACTTTATTTTTTTCTTCCAAATTTGAGGGGTGCTGAGGAGAAAAAAATTAATGCTTGTTAAGTGAAAATAAAACAAAAAATTAAAAAGTAGAAGGGAAAAAGAAAAATATAGTTGGAAGTTAGAAAATAAAAGGCTAGGGAAAGTTGGAAGGGGAAGGTTGCTACCAATTAGAGGAGCACCTTGATACTTGTGCTGAGCTTTAAAAGGATGGATAAGAATTCACAACAGCTAAAGAAAGGGAAGGAAGGCATTTCAGGCTTAAGGAAGAGCATAAACAAAGGTGGAGAATATAGGATACCTGGGGGCAATGGCTAGGGAAGCAAAAGAGAATTCTAATTTAGAACTGAAATAAAGACATAGCAGATCTTATGAGATAAGGCTGGAAAGTTGCTGGATTGTAACTGGCGTAGAATGCCAAGCAAAGAAGTTTTTACTTTTTTCAGAGGGCAATAGGGAGTCACTAAAGATTTCTGAGCAAGTATAATCATAAAGATCAATCCACCATCAACTTTTTTTATTAAGCATTTATTAAGCACCTACTATATGCCCTACAGATAGTATCTCATTAGGACTTGACAACAATCCTGGGGTGTTGTTCAGTCATTTCAGTTGTATCTAATTCTCTGTGACACCATTTTGGCGTTTTCTGAGCAAAAATACTAGAGAGCTTTGCCATTTCCTTCTCCAGGTCATTTTACAGGTGAGGAAACTGAGGCAAATAGAATTAAATGACTTGCCCAAGTCACATAGCTAATAAGTGTCCGAAGCCAGATTTAAATTCGTGAAGATGTGCTCCATCCACTGTGCCACTAACTTCCCACAACCCTGGGAGGTAGGTTCTATTACTATCTCCATTTCACAGAAGAGAAAATCAAGACAGATAGAGGTAAGTGACTCTCCCAAAGTCATATAGCCATCGGATGTCTGAGGCTAAATTTGAACTCAGGTCTTCCCTTCTCAGTTGTCAATATTAAGAACTATTGGAAGTGAGGAGTAGTAATGGTATGAAAACCTATCAGGTGTCCATTATAATAATCCAGGTGAGTATAGAGAGGAGCAGATAGACACAAACAATGTTGCAGAGGTGGAATCCACATGACTTGGCACCTGAATGGATATGAAAGTTAAGCGAAAGAGAAAAGTCAAAGATATCCATTTTTAAAACACGGGAAACATATCAGATGTTGGTGCTACCAACAAAAATAGTTGTCAAGAAGAGAAGCAGGTTTAGGGAGGTTGAGTTTGAGGTGCTACAGGAATATTGAGGTTGAGTTGGAGATGTAGGTCTGGAGTTCAGAAGAGAAGTCAGAGCAGAGATTTGCAAGTTGTATGCATGGAGGTTATCCCCAAAGCCACAGAAATGAATGAAATTGCCAAGAAAGAGACTGGAGATAAAGAAGAAGGCAAAGGACAAGCCCTCGTGGAACATCCTCATCAAGGTATCAAGACATGAGTAGGCAGTCAAAGAGTTAGAGAATGAATATTTAGAGAAGTAGGGATAGAAACCATGAGAGTGAGGCATCTCTGAAGCATCTAGTAGTTTGTGGGCAGCAGTGTCAAAAGCTACAGAGAAAGGTCCAGGAGAATCAATGGATGTGGTCATTAGAAGGTCACTAGCCACTTTTGAGGGAAATGATTCAGTGGAATGGTGAGACACAAACCAGACCAACTGTAGACATTTTAAATACGGGGTCAAAGGGTTAGAACTTTCTAAGTTTAGTGTCCCAAGGCTTCAAACTCCTTGGAGTTTTAGGGACAAAGTTTCACCTCCTGAGCTGGAAGGTCTTCCATGGATCAAATGATAATCACAAAAGATGCAAAAGTCTGGATGAAGAAGTATACATGTGTGGATGCATATATAAGCCATGCATTGTTTGCATCCCTCCAAATTGTATTGTTTATGCAGCTGTTCCCAAACCCAGCCGCTCTGTTTATTTTTGTCCTTAGAGGAAACAGAGAAGAGTGTTCTGCCTATTAGGACAGAGCAGAGATCAAAGAATCCCCTTCTCAGCCCTTGAGAGTTCTCCACTAAAGCTTTCCATCTGAGGCAAGATCAAAACAGGACTGACGATCTCGACAGGACCCAGAGAGCTTACAATGGCACCTGTTGGAGGCCTCCTTTCATTGCTCCCACCAAATGGAAAGGCTTTGTGTTTTTCCAAGGAGTGAAGCATGAAACAGTAGCTTGGGTCCTGGGTAAGAAAGTATTTCCTACCAGGTTTCCTATCCATTATTAATAACATGGATAAGGTGGTAACATCCTCATTTTATGGACCAAGAAATTGAAGCTAATGAAGTCTCAAAGATCACCCAGCAGTTGAAAGGTAGGTTTGGAAAGGAGTTGGACACTGAGCACTTTTTCTTTACCTTCACTGAGGGCAGAAGGAAAAGATACAAGAATTCACTTTTAGCTCCCTCTCTCTACTCAGTGTCATATCCTGTCCCTCTCTAGATGGTGCTAAATACCTGAAGCAGGACTGTGGAATGACATTTACTCCCAGAATCATTTGGCTTGGCACAGGAGACAAGAGTGCTGTTGTGACCTCTGAATGGTGCATTGTATGCCTGATGCCCTACCCCAAAGCAACCCTGGCTTACTTGCGGATCTGGCAAGAGTAGTCAGGGAAGGAAGCAAAGAGACTTCATGTTGGGCATGGGTGAAGTTGTGCCTCTCATGTCCCTCTTTCCCCTCCTCTGCTGTGCAATATTTTCAGGTTGATTTAAATGTCAGTGAAAGCTGCCAGGTGATTTCCAGGAAGGACACGATCCACTTAAGCAAGACTTTGGGTTCATTGGGTCTGTGCTGTCCTTTCCCATTCCCTGGACCCTTCTTCTGGTGGAGCTCAGTAAGCTAGAAGCTATAAAACTGAGTCAGTCTCTCTGGTCACTAAAATTCTAACTGTATCTCCCTTAATCCCTTCAACTTTCCAGGCTTCTCTGCAGTTACCATTAGAACAAAATCTCAAGGAACTGCTAAGGTGGGTGCAACCAAGGATATTCTAAGGTAGAAGCACAAGTCATTGGCTAGGCTTGGATTCATATCCAAGCAATCTATTTAGGTTCATAGTGAGGCATGTAACCCAGGCATTGTGGACAGGAAGGAAGGAAGAAAAAGAAAGATAGAGAGGAGGAGAGAGGGAAAGAGAAAGAAAGAAAGAAAGAAAGAAAGAAAGAAAGAAAGAAAGAAAGAAAGAAAGAAAGAAAGAAAGAAAGAGGAAAAAGGAAAGGAAGAAAGAAAAAAGAGAGGCAAGCACATAAACTAAAAAAGGATCTCCTTTCCTCCCTTCACCCATACATCCACCCCCACTGACCAAACACTATGGTGAGGAGATACGGTGAAGAGGGGGACCAAAAGGGAAAGTGGAGGCTCCCAACACTGATGAAATACAAAAATGAGCACACTGATGTATTAATAACAAGACTTAAAATGACAGAATACCAATATCAAAGATGCCTACCTCAGAGAAGACAATGAAAGGACTCATTCCTTCCCGCATGGAAAAGTAAGTCTGCCAATCAATCAAACAAATAAATGGAGTAAGCAGGGCAGTGCTGGCCAAACCACTGTTGAGGGGGGAATAATCAGCAATAAGAGATCTTTAAGCAGAACTGACAGAGAGATCTCTACCTAAGAGATACTATTTTGACAACAGTCTAAAAAAAGCATCCCATTTGAGTACAGACCAAGTGCTTGTGCCCTCCCATCTCTACTTCCTCTTCCCTTTTCTCCCTATCCGTTACCTTGCAAGGATGAAATAAGGTATGGAGAGGCACAATTTTTAACTAGGGCATAACAACAGCTAACTTCTAAAAGACTACCAGCACAACCTAAGACCTTGGATTATACAACTTGGTGACTCTTGCTCCCATCCTGAGCTCTGTAAAAACAACAATGAGGCAGATATAGGGGTCTATGTAGAACCCAGACTTAAGCTACTGTATCCTCTTATTCCAAAGATACCATTAATGTACAGTGTTCATAGCAACCATCCCTGAATTACATGCACACTGCTCCCACCAGACACCATCTTGTCCATTGGCAAACAAAGGAGACTTAGGCATTCTATCAGACGGTTCTGAGTTTCACGTTATCCTCACTCACTTGACATTTCAATTCAACAAGCATTTATTAGGCACTTACTATGGACCAGGCTCTGTGCTAAATTATACAAAAACACAAATTAAATGGTCCCTAAACTCAAAAAAGTGAATGTTCAATAGGGAGAGACATGTATGCATATAAGTAACAACCACAAATTATTTTGAACCAGATTTGTGATTTATTGGTATAGTGAGGAAACTTCCTTTGTCAATGCAGGTCATCTCCTCTGTAAATCATCTACAGTGAAGTGAAGAGTGTGGCATTTTCTGAAGTGCTTTGCTGCTAGACTGTCTTGGAAAACTTGTGTTCTCAGACACTTTGGGACAAATAACCCAGCAGGCAGCTAGGTCAGGGGCCCAGAGCATTCATGTTCTCTCTAGGTTTTCAAAAACTAAAATCAAACTCAAGCTTGAGTTTCGCTTATGGGAACCAGGCTTTAAACAAAATACAAATATTGTGTTTCTTCTCCCCATACTGAATTTCCAAAGCTGAGATAGACTGTACAAACAATATAGATGCCTGAGCATGGCTGGCACATAGCAATTCATGTACGGGCACAGAATTATCTATGCGAATACCACAGGCTGTCTTTCAATCTAAGTGACAAGCACTATGCTAAATACACCAGG